>JAOEGS010024278.1:43912-89396 GCA_025447755.1 Corythornis vintsioides
GGCAGGGGGGTTGGACTAGATGATCTTCTAGGTCCCTTCCAACCCCTAATATCTATGAATCTATGAATCTATGAAGGATGATTCCTCCTCTCTCATGCAATGTTTGGGGGAGTTAGCAAAGCATCCAAGGACATAATCCAAAGCATAGTGACACCAAGGGACAGGAACCAGAAACTCATCTATGAATTATAGAGAGTGTTACCTTTACTGTTCAGTGCAAGTTCTACACCAATTATACCCATAACCAGTAACACCCATTTCTTTCTTACATAGCAGCATGGGCTTTGTTCCCCATTTTCTCACAAGAAGTTTCCATTTAACAAAATATTTTCTTACAGAGTATCTGAAGGCACTGTTCAAGACAAGAAGACATTAAACATGTTAAAAATACTTTTCATATTCACTGTAAGGTGTAACGTTTCTAGTGCACTTCTCTCTGCCCCAGGCATGATAGTGCAGATCAATTTCCAAACCTAGGTGAGCAATGCAGTTCACTGTAACAACTGGAGCTGTAATCACAGCAGTGTAACACACCATGACTCTACCAGCAGCCTGACATTTGGCAAGTTTACTGAAACCTTCATCACAAGGCATTATTACATTTGATATGCTTCCCTTAATTCATTATGGAAGCAGCCTTTAGGAACAGAAATTGAACTTCTGAAATTGATTAGGCTGTTTTGAACTTAATAGCACGGAGATTGTGTGGCCCTCATCAGTTAGCTGCTGTTCCAGAGATCTGGCAAACTAATTCAGCAATCACAAAGCCTTTATTTTTATAGATCTTAACATTTTCATGTAGTTAGGCTCAGGTCAGAAGTGCCACTTAACTTTCACTACTCATCTTAGAAAGAAAAACCAACCAAATAAAAGAAAAAGTGCCATCTTGAAATAGTTCCTTAAGTATATGCCCTATTTCTGCTCTCATTTCTATCACTGTTGTTGTTCCACCTTTTTAAAAGACAAAGCTAGAACACCTACAGGAAAAAAAAGAAGCTTGTGGTAAGAAAGTTCTTCACTGAAATACCAGGTTTATCCTTTCCATATGCAATTAACTACTATAATTCACTTTTTAAAGTCACTTTCCATACAGGTACAAGGAAGGCAATGATTGTCAGTCTCACAGGCCATGAACAAAAACATTTCCCCAGAACTCTCAGTACATAAATGCTTACACATTATGGTTAATCACAGATAAGAGTATAAAATGAAAGACATTCTGCATCAAGAACAGTTTCCCTGTGCCTGTTCAGTAACCTCAAATTCTCACTTGGCAATGTTGTTATGCTTGTTAGAATTCCTGAAGTATAATATATCTCCCCATTTTCTCAGTGGACATGTGCAAAGAAGAATTTTAGTTCCTCAAAAATGGTGTGACTGACATTTTTCAGATTTTTAGTAAGGGCTCTTACAAATCAAACCCAAGTCAAAATAAATACATTTATGGTTCAGACTAATAGGGGAAATTAGCTTAATTTATAAACCCAACAGTAGCCAGTGTACAGTCTAACAGCTCATCTGATGCAGGCAGAAACCTATCTGCTATTGCAATTTAGGCATATATCCAAATTGGATAAAATATAAAAAGCTGATAATTTCTTATATCATTTACTCTGTTCTGGTGCTGTCTATGATGACCCCATTATATATCACCTCAGATTCTGTTTATCTTTCATTCTGCTCCTTTTAGTACCACTCTCACAAAACCCAACTGCTCCAGACCACTAGTTTGGTCACATAAAGCTAAACCCTTTTCTGTTATTCCATAGCCAAATTACCCACAGTCTGCTTATTCACCATTTTCTAATATGCCCTCAAACCTTATGCATTCAGGCTTATAATATTTAATAACATGCCCATAAAAGCAGCAATATAATGGACCATTGTCATTAGATTGTAAATGTCTGGTGGGTCAATGCCTCCTTGAATGGGTGAGAAGAAATTCACCTGAGAGGGATGCCATTGGGCTGGTCATTTCCAAACCTTCTCTGGGTTTATCTTTTGCAGCAAGAAATGCATCTGTTAACTGCTTTTAAAAAAGCCAAGCAGTGTAGTGCTGTGCTTGCTAACACAGTTAAAGGCTATAGAAGAAAATACAGTTAAAGAAAATCCCTGAGCAACTCATTTTATTTACAGGAGATCAACGTTATCCTTAAGATGTGTACAACTGGGTTTTCACTTGCTTGCTGCTGGTGAAAGCTGGAAGTGTCCAACAAACCAAACACCTCATGACATGTATCCGGTTAACACCAAAGAAACAAACAAAACCCACCAAAACAAATACAGAAGAAAACCCAGAAACAACAACAACAACAAAACCCCTACAATACTCTTTCGTGTATTAAAAACAAGAAACGGAAACTAGAGTAGGTTAGGCAAAGAAAAGCTACCTGCAAAATGTTAATTAGGTACAAGAAATCTCCATGGAAACCTAAGTCAGCCATACCTATATAGCAGGGTATGGGAAGCTTGCAGATAGAGGGAGGAACCACATGCTGGTGACAAAGCCCTTCAGACATTCCTTAGTGGACACCCAGCCAGGTCTCTGGGAAGTACAGAGCAACACACCCTTTCATTGCTGTAACAAGCAGGAGCAGCTTTTGTCAGTGCCGTTGTGTTCACACTGCCACTGAGCTTGCTCCTGCTTTTCTGTGCTCTGTACTTAACAGCACTAAACAGGTTTTGACAATAGCAAGGTGATAAAGTGAAGTCAACTGATAAAGGGCAGTTTTCCAACTACTGACTTTTGTTGCACAGCCTGTTCCTTTCTCTTCTGTCCTGGAGCATTTCTAGTGTGTAGGTTTACAGCCAGCTGTAAACTGTTGGGATTTTAGGAAGCAAGAGAGAAAAAAAGAAAAAAGGAAGTAATTTCTTGAAAATTAGAAGCTTCTGTGTTAACTGAAGCACTCAGGAAATTCATTTTGCTCATAATCTGCAACAGATAATCAAGATTATGCAGGCCATGACACAATCTATACAGCTATTGCAATGGCAGGGGAAAGACAAACCTGGTTATGCAGATGCTTCTAGTTTTCACATTGATTTTCATGGGATCCAATGCATTGTGGTCATAGCTTAAAAAGAAAAAAGAACTGAGGCATAATTTTGCATTTCTCACCTTCATTCCCAGTTTTTCCATCAGAAATGCACAAGGACAAACAAGATACATTTGGATCACTGGGGAAGCTGAAAGTATGACTCTCACTGCTACACGATCTCTTCTGTACCCTCTGTTTCTTGCCTGATCCTTTTGTCCTGTCCAAAACACCAGCCCTTCTAAACATCATAATTCCTGAGCTGACAGCCTGTCATCATATGATGAGCCTGGCAAAACAGCACAAGCAGGAAAGAAAAAGCAAACCAACCTTGAATCAAATATTACTTAACCCTTGTAAACAAAGTGCCTCTCAAAATTCTCACTTGCATACTGCCAACGTGCATTTTTAACTGTTAAAAGACAAGTGTTTGACAACAAACCCTTGAAGGCCACCTCCAGCAGGCCTCCAGTGCAAAGATACAAAGCTACAGAAACACAAATTTCACCATCCAATAATCTGCCAAAATGCCTCAAGAGACAGTTGAATCTGAACATCTGCATCCATGTGCTTCAGCACTACTGAGTAGCTGCCATTCCAGTGATCACTCAGCCTTATATTCTACCCCATAGAGCTAGTATGGAAAAAAACCCCCACTCTAGACAGCATTAATATTTTGTAGCTTCCCACTTTCAAAGCCAGTCAGGTAGTGAACAGAAATACTGTGCTAGCCTCTTTCTCTCTAGCACTTTGTTGAAATTTCACACACTTCAGATAGGAAATGTCAAGATATTTCTGAAGCTTCTTCTAAATCCATAATAAAGTTGTTTGGTTGGGGTTTTTTTTAAATGACTTGGGCATAGCACTTCTTAGGTGCAGGTGTGAGACTGGGGTTGGTCAGTGACCATATATTGCTTGCTCAATTCCAAAAGCATTATGAAGGTCATCACATCCACATAGCCTGGGCTGACCAGTTCCTACATTTTGGAGATAACAGGAAGGTAACCCACCACTAATGTTTTTCTGCTCTTCCCAGAATGATAAGGAATTATGACTGACCTTCTCATCAGAGAGCTGCCAGGAAAAAGGTTCTTTGCATTTTACAATCTGCCTTGAAATACATAGTTTTATCTCCTGTAAAGCAAGGATTTAAATTGGAAACCCTGACAGATCTTTAACTGCAGCAGGAACAAATAACAACGGTGTAATTTCTCTTGAAAGTGTTTTCTTCTCCAGTTTAAAAACCTTTCATTGCTGATGCTGTTGTCAGTCTTATCTAGTGACCCATTTACCCCCAGCACAGAATTACAGCACTGAATGTTATGACCAGTACAGAGCAGGCTTTGACACTAATAATACTCCAGATTTTGTGCCTTGTTTTTAGGGCTTGGTCAGAAAGGCCACCTTTCCTTCATGTAAAAAGTCACCAGGCCACCTCAGAGGTTTTGCAAATGAATTTGTCACAGCAATTAAGGGAAAGAAGCTTTATAAACATGCTAAAAGGTGACTAACATCACCATGCACCCTTATGTTATGGAATAAGAAAGAGACCTTTAACACACTGCTCTGAACACTTAAGGAAATCAAAAGTACTGTCTGGGTAGCTACATTCTTTGACTTTCAATGAATCAGAGCTGTCTGCAATGCCCACCCAACCTTTGAGAGAGAGGGGGAAAATCTCAGACCTAACAAAGTAACTTCCAAGTGTCTGCAACAGTCTTGAAGGGCTCCTAAATATGCAATTATTAAAATACCCTCGGCCCACTTCATTTTGTATAACCATCCTAGGCATCCTTAAATGTTTTTAGCTCTTAAAAATCAATCTTTCTAAAAATAGTATCAGTTTAGAAAGTGGCATTTGGCAGCAAATGCTGCCATATTCAAGTCATGTTGAATTCACAGGGCTTTTAACATCTTAGAATCATAGAATCTTCTTGTTGTTTACAAATTTCACTGTCATTCATCATTGCAAATCATCAGCTGCACTTGTGACTGAAGCAAACACTAACTCAGAAGGCAAAGAGGAATGCAAATGCATTAATCAGAGATCATGATTTTTACTACCAGGAATGTTATGCTCCCAGATACCTATAATTAGACATACCCACTGTCTGCAGTCTTCTCAGTTATTTAAAATACTACAGGGATTGCTATGTGTGAGCAGGAATGGGGTAAATATCTCCTATAAAGCAAAAATCCAGGTAATACAAAGTATTATTTTCGATTATAGAAATATATTTCTGCTCTAGCATCTGACAAATGCATACATAGATTTCTGCAGGGCACACTGGCAGTTTAAATAGTGAGAGTTGGTGTGTGAGCAGGATGAAACCCCTGGGTCTTCCTCATCTTGTGGGGAAGAAGGAAAGCAGAGGACAGGTCAGTTATGGCCAAGAAATATTTTTTTTTCTTGGTTTTTAATTTAGAAACCTTTACCTTTTAGGACAAGTTAAAAACTAAAAAAAAAAAAAAAAAAAGGAGATTTTCAAGACTGTGTAGTGCTTTTAAGTCATGCTTTCCACAGAAAGAAACAGCAAGTGTGATTCCATCCCCTTCAATAGCTTATATTGATATATTTATATATTATAAAGCATCAGCCACAGCCACACATTTAGTGATCTTTTCTGTAGAAACTGTATACTTCCAATTAGTTAAGTAGCTGAGTTCCAACTGGGTTTCAGAGCATCCTTAATGATCAAACACTGATGTTATTTTTCAATACCAAAACAACAACAAACACCAGAAATTAACCAGCATTTTCAGGATTATCCAAACATCAAAGAGCAGATCTGCAGCTGAAAACCCTTTTAAACAACTGTAATATTCAGAAGGAAAGATATTTTAGTAGTTAGGGCTAAAAGAAGAACACTGGCAATACTTGCTGGATGATGACCAACTTAGAGAACCAAGCCTCTGAATGAAGACAGTGAGTAAGATGCTGCTTTAGGTAAGATGTAAAAATAGTGAATGACACCCATTGACTATTCAGAGCTTAAAACATTCGACCTAAAACTGTAAGCAATGCAAGCACGCGTTCAGAGCAGAAAATTTAAGTAGTGGGTTATCAGAAAGTTTTCTGCCTACCCTGAATAATAACCACACTGACAGAGCCTACCTCCTGGGCACTGCTTTAGAAAGCACACAGCAAAGTGCAGGCTCAAAGTCACAGAGACTCATGTTAGAGATAGGCTGCCAGAGACCTCACTCTGCTTCCACAAGGAAAATTGCTCTCTGCACAAAACAGCACAGAGAGCTTCAGATCTCTCTGTTGGAGCCAACAGCACTGAGAAAGACAGCAAATAACAGAATGCTGCAAGCTCATCTGAAGTATCAATGACAGAGCTCTTGTCCCTGTGGTTTAATGATTCAAGTTTGACTTAAAAGCAACTTGAGACAGTTCAAGACCCACAAAGCTAGTGGGTATGCAGTACTAAAGAGACTAGGAAGCCACACCATCAATAGAACTATCACAGGCACTCCTGGCTAATCCCCTTCCACCATCCCAAAATCCAAATACAGATGCAAAATAAAATACAAAATAACGAATCCACTGTGTCCAAAGCCATCCCTACTTACATAAATTGTATTTCTAACATTTTTTACACCATTCTTATGACTATACCTTTTGACCTTTCTACCCAACTCTCAAATGCAACTATTTGCCAATCCTGCTTTTCAAGCTGTCCTTTACCAGTGTCCTCAGTATGGCTCCTCTCCTTCCATTTTCAAGACTTGTTACCTTTCCCTATTTTCCATTAAGGACAGTTCTCCTTACCTCATGTTTTCCTTTTCACTCATTAACCTACTATTGTCTCTGCTCCACTGTAAGGGCTTTCATTTCAATCTTTAAAGACCAGTTTCAAAAGCCAGTTCCCAAATCACAAGAGGCACACCAAAGCAGTCCTGCTTTACATACCACCATCAAATATTTATCCATACCCTCATCAAATATATCTGTATCATCATCAACTATTATATCAGACTGGGATTTTTCACAGGAAGTCATGGAACATTGTTTCAAGCATTTCTTTAAACAGAAATATTTATTTGCCTGGTAACAGGGGCTTTCCATTTACTTAGAAGCAAAGTCTCCCTGCTGTCCAACTGAAAACAGAACCAGGAAAGTCAGGCCTACCTGAGAAAGATGCTCCAAAGAATAGAGGGTGAGTTTCTTTGCATCTATGTGGAGAATCTCTCCAACCTCCTGATAAAGCTTCCCAATGAGTAGAAGTGTCCCCGAGTAAATTGTTCTTGCCTCCTTTGGTAGCTTTCCCAGAACACTTATTCTCTTGGAGGTTCACTGCTTCTGTAAATTGTTCTGCTTCTTGATCAAAACCTTTCCTTCCCCCTGAGCAAGGCTGGGCAAAACCCAAATGTGTACAAAATCTCGAGGATTCATCTCTTCAGTGGCTGCCAGCACCTCGATTCTGTGGTTCTTAGGTGGCTGTGGTACCACAGGTGCTTTGAGTCTGCTCCTGCTCCCTCCATTTGTGCTGGTTTGAGGTTGCTGGTGGTCCTTGCATTTGCTACAACAGGTGCCTCAACTCTCTGATTTTTAGATGCCTCTTGTGCTGACATTGTTCCAGAACAGGAGCCTTAGTGTATTTACTCCCAAAGTTGTTAAAAAGTCTAGCTTCCCAGTCGTGAAATTACACACCTACTGCTCAGACTCTGAAGCAAGTGATATTTTTCTAAAGGACAGCCCAGTAGAAGCACATGCTGCTAACTGTGATAAGTAGGATTATTGATTTTGCTTCAGCTAAGTAAGTTTAACCAAATATTGATAGTTTAAGAAAGTAGGCATAGGCAGATGGAAAGTCTATAGGTCCCAGGACTCTGTATTGGTAACTGGAGCAAGGGACTGTTTGTGGTCAGAGCAAGGGTGTGGTATTGCCAGGCATGTGTGTGCACTGATATGGGAGCAAGGAATGCATCAGCTGCTAAGGGATGGTGTATTCTCCCAACATAGCTACTACTGAATATTCATATATCAGATGAGTAAGGGTCAGAATATCACTTCTCAGAAATAAATTAATATTATGTAGCAACTATTAGATAGGCAAGGATTGGAGGATTACTGCTCAGAAATACATATATATAATTTAAATATATTATAAAATACCAGAGAACTGTGGGCTTCGGGGCACATGCAGCCATTTTGGGCATGCGCCCAGTGCTGTAAACTTTGTTCTATGGATTTTGTCCCAGAATAAATTCTCATTTAAACGTGTGTTTCTCACATAACTAACACTATATGAAGTCTTGTTCCCCTCAGCAACCCCTCAAGCTATCAAAATAAACCCTGAGGGGCCAGACACCTAAACCCCAGCTAATCTCCTGGGGAACACCCAGGCCAACCCCCTCCACAGGGTTTCCTTACAGCAAAAGCTTCTCTTTACCCCTAAACACAGCCCAACACACCCTGCCCACACTCCCCAGGCCAGGGACCCACTGCCCAGCCTCTGGGGACCAGCCATAGCTCCCTCACCCCCTTCCTCACTGCCCCGGGTGGACTCGGGACCAACCCCTCAGCGGCCTCAGGAAATGGTGGCTTCCCGCCCAGCGCCACTTCATGGCTGATGGTTGGACTCGGCCCTCTTAGAGGATTCAACAGAGATGGATTTTATTTTTTGCCTTCCTTTTGGCTGAGGTGTGTCCCTGAGCTTAGGGACAGGTGGCCAAGGCAGATCAAGGTCCTAAATAACACATTTTGCTTTTAGTTAAATAAAACTATCACTTTCCAAAGTTGTTAGAAGACTCAGTGGTTAAAGCATTGCGAAGCGGGAGAGCTGAAGGTCATTGTACCAGCAAAAGTAATATTCATCTGTATTTTCATTAATTAAATACAATCCTTGGCTTTCGAGCAGCAGCTTGGGATGTGTGGCAGAGCAGCCCCAGTCCCCCAGCACCTGAGGGCCTCAGGCAGCTGCTGCTCAGCTCTTGAGAAAACCCAACAAATCTCACTCCTCCTATGACCGCTTTCAGGAAAAGCCTTTCCAACTTCACTCAAACCTTGTCAAACAAGCGGTAACTGATGGCAAATGAGAACTTGAGATGAATTTAATACTGCATCTATTCAGCCCTAAAGTACATGGACGATCAGCAGCAATAGCACATTATTTGAGGTCTATGATTTCCAGCAGATTGGGTTTTTAGCCTGTCAAGATCACTCCATTTGAATCCTGTGAGCTCTCTAAAGGGATGGGGTATCTGGAAACATCTCCCTCCTCCTCCCTGCGTTTCCATTCAACCCTGAAAAAAAATCACTTTTGCTACTATTTCCCTGCCTTTTAACCTGTCCGGACACTTCTTTGCTATTACAACTTTTGATTTAGAGTGACATGACCAGACATGAGAGGGTGAAAGCAGTGAGCTGCAGCCTGAGGAGCAGAGCTGTGGGGCTCCACGGCCCTGAGGCTGCAGAAGGATTCAGGGAATGTCTGCAACTGGGAATACTTCCCCCACCTTATTTTCCTCCCTGACTTTGTATTTTCTGCAGTCTGAATTGTTCCCTAAAAAACAATGCCTTCCACTAGTTTGTTTTTCAGGAGAAACTTCCCACCCACACAGTGCTAAGGGCCAGAGGTGCTCACACAGAGATCTGCTAAATTGTGGAGTTGAAAATGCAATTTCTGCTACTTTTGTCATTGGCTGGAGCTCAATCATAGATGTTTCCATCTGAAAAGATATATTCTCACACCCAGTGTTTGAGACAGCCACGAGAAATACCACAATCTGGTAACGATGACCCTGCTTTCATTGTAGCTGAGCATAAGAGAGTGTTTTCAACTAAGACATTTGAGAAAGAACCAGTTTCAATAACTTCCCTAATACAAATGGCAACATCTCATCTAGCACCAAGATTTCAGCTCTGGGGACTTGAGGGAAATATCTACTAGACAATCACCACTTAAAAAAAAAAAGTATTTTTAAGCAGCCTTCTTACCTAAAAATGTGCTTCTGCATCCACACAGTGATGCCTTTGCATCAGAAAAAGGTGCTGGTGGGGTTTGCTTATGGCTTTGCATTTGAAAAAAACCTCAGCTCCAGCTGAGACACATCCCTCCAGCACCTTCTGATAATTAAATGTGAGTCAAACTAGATGCTGTAAGTGCTGCTGAGGACCAGGGTGTGCACGAGAGCCATCCTGCACATCCTTTATGCTGTACCACTTTGGAGTTGTGCCCAAAACACACTCTGCTTCCCTGGCAGAGCCATTGTTTACCTGCCTTAAAATAACCAAAGTGCCATTTGGAGTTGTCAGGATGCTCAGGGGCCAGTGGTACTGGGAAGGGCCTGGAGGGGACGTGCACAAGCCGATGTCCTGCTATTGCAGAAGATACCCCATCACTCCTAATCTCCTCACCCCACACTTTGTGCTCAGTTCCCCCATCCCACTGGCACAGACACCCCATGGGCATCATGCAAACACAAGCCTTGGAGCAAGGCTCTTGCAGGGATCATCACCCCTTTCTTCAGGCTGTTTTCAATTCCTTTCCCCACAGCTTTTGTCCCTAGAAGCCCATCTTGTAAACTCCTTCCTGGCAAGACATCCTCTCTGGAGTTCTGAGCTCAGATTGGAGCAAGCTGCCTGGGTCTGGTTCCTTAGTGCCAGTGTCATAAGCTCCCTCCAAGACATGGGAGGTTGCGCTGTTCAGAAACAAACAAAAAAAGTGGAGACAGAAAATACCATTTTCCTCCCAGTGGCTCCTAAGTAAAGCTTCTTGCTACCAGCTCCTGTTGCCCAGACAATCCAGGTGGGTTTTCCCAGTTCTTCCCTTCCTCAGCTCCATTTCTCCTCCACCCTGTTCAAATTCTAGTCCAATTTTCAAGCACTACTCCAGGAATGACAGGTGTACATTTGTTTCTTTTTTCCTTCTGTGTCATTTCTCCATCCAGCTTGCAATTTTTGGTGGCAATTTTACAGCTTTTACAAATTACATTCCTATCTTTTTCTCAGTTGTTGTTAGAGAGGAGAAAGTCCCATTTTTCACTGTGATCCTTCAGGTTTCTGCTGTCACTGTACTTAAGATTTTATTTATTTATTATTTTGTCCTTAGCTTTTATTTTCTTATCCTTCAAGGGCAGCCTTGGAAATTCAAAGCTGTTCCCTGGCTATCAGTGGATCTGGTATTCTCTTTTGGCAGTTCTGCATTGACTGTCTCTCTCTCTTCCATCCTTCCACCTAAATGACACCCTTTTCTCAACAAATTACCCTTTGTCTTTCAAAGTGATGTTTCCATTTGTGACAGTTTGCCTGTATAATAGTTGCATCCCAGTGGATAACTTCAGGAACGTCAACTAACAGGCCAATACAAACTCAGTGGTGCAGAAAATGAAGAGATTTATCTATTTTGGTCTTTATTTCCCCCTCAACAATTGGGCTGTGCTGTGAATTTTCGAAGTTTCCATTTAAAGGTATGGTTCCTCATCACTGAAACAAACTCTTCTGGAATGGAGGGGTGAGGAATTCATGGAAGGATTTTCTTTTTTCAAGGTAACGTTCTTGGAATCTCTCCCAGAAAATGCATCAGGGCACCCAGCTCACCCAGCCATGCCCCACAGCATGCTGACCACAAGGCTTAGAGCACCACAACCTGCTGAAAATCCAGCACTGCATGTGCTGTTCCTTTGCCCTGTTTGGAACACATGGGGTGGAAAATGGAGATACCACCTGTGGTAATTCCCATGGGTACCTCGAATTGTCCCCAACAACGTGCAAGTGTTGGGTTGTGCCACGAGGAGTGAGCAATCCCTTGCATTGCACTTGGCAGTTATCCAGCATTTTCCACTTTTTATGGCAGAAATGTGCCTGAAAACAACATCAACAAAAAAAAAAACGGGCAACCGACAAGAGCCCTGATTGCTACAGAGGAAACATTGATTTTGCAAACATTTCCTAGCAATAATGACAGTGATCGATTAGTGCTGCTGGTGCTCAGGATCTCACTAATGGAAGGTAAATGTGAGGCTTGGCTGGAGCTTCAGGGTGTCCCCAGGCCCTCCCTGCCCATGGGGACACAGACACCCAGCAGTGCTGGAGGGAGACTCACTGGTAAAGCTCAAGAAAGGCAGATGCTCACACCTCACTCCCATCAGATAAGGACAGAAAAAAATCAAGCCCAGTGTTGATAACAAGAGCAACCTCCCTAGCTCCTGCAAGCTGCCCAAAAAGTAACAGATTGGACATTTTTGTCGAAGTTGTCAAGATCCAGACCTTGGCTTTAGCAGCCTGGGACTTTCCTCTAGCAGCTCTGCACCTTCTGTCTCCTTTCCAAACACAAGACAAGCCAAACATTATTTTACAATCCTGGCATCTGGCACGCAGCTCTGGGCAAGCCTCTCAGCCTGTCACTGGTGAGATAAATGAGCTCGTTTCAGTGGCCGACTTCATAAAAATATATGAAGAGTAGTTAACAAAAGGGTATTTCACAAAGCCCGGAATGCAAATGCAACCTCCGAGATAACTAATTAACTGAAGCAGCCATAAAAAGGGGAAGCAGCTTCCCATCTGTGGAAATAGATGTCATTTTACAGAGGCTCTAATTAGTTATGCCCAGTCCTGCCGCCGTTTTGTCGGCGGTACACACAAGCTGCCTCCTGCTCTGCAGCTCCCGGGGCTTCCAAGGTAAAGAGGGGGAGAGTGAAGCTGGGGGAAGAGCAGCTTCATCTTGCAAAAATCCCTACGAGGGTCTCGTTTGCAGCTGATACCCAAGCAGCAAACAAAGCCAGGGTTGTTTTGTGGAGGTGGCAGGAGTGGCTGTGCACAGAGCAGCAGCAGCCCTGGCTGCTTGGCAAGGTCCGTCCCAGCAACAGTCCTGTCCAGGCTCTCTGGAGATCTGTGCTTGGCCATCTCCTCCGAGCCCAGAGAGACTGTTCCAGCTGGTGCAGAAAAGCAAAATTACTTCCCAACTCTTCGATGGAGAGTGATTCTCCCTTTTTTAAACCTTTCCAGCACCTTTTGGGCAGAAGGTTTAGGTTTTGATACACCCTGTGCTTTAGGCTCACTCCCCAGGGAATGCCAGCACCTGGAGGGAGCACACTGGGGTTTGCCCACAGATCATGCCTGACCCTTTTTCCAGCTCCTCTCCTGTAACATTCAGCTTTTTTCTTGCTCCTTCACCTCCAAGTTTCCCTGCAAACTCCTCAGCCTGCAGTGAGCTCAGCAGAATTAATGCCGGAGTGGGGCGTACCACAGGAATTAGTCACTGCTGGGACCTCAGTCAAGTGTTTTATTTAATGCCCTTTTCCAAAGACATTTGTACTTGAAAAAGTGAAGAATTATGAGCTCTCTGCTAACAGGCATGACTCAGAGGAGCTGTGGGCACACACCATTTAAGTGAGAAGTGTCTTCACAGCGCTGATGCAACTTAGGTGAGGAGGGGAGAGGGGCTACTGTCCCTCACTGAAACAGCTGAAAACCACCTGCCACCTGCATTCCTCCCCCTGTGACAGGGTTTTGCCCTCTGCCATGGGAGAAAGTGCTCCTGAGAAAGTGGTTTTAAAAATAAACTCAACAAAAACCACCAACCAGATTATTTAGATTTGCACTGCCAACAGCTTTGCTACAAAGAGAACACTTCTGACTGCTGACAGGGAGAGGCCACTACCAGAACTGCATCCAGTGGCTTAGCCACAGTCTGACCTGTCCTGGTTACAGCAATTGGAGTCACTCTGGACCAAAAGCAGCTCTGGCATTCAGTGCACTGAGCAAAACTCTGCCTAAAATACAGGGCAGGGCATTGTGCTACCAAAGGCCACGCTGCCCCTCACTGTGCCATCCTGCCTCTGTGGCTGCTGGGAACTTGCTCAGCAAGAAGTTTGTGAGACATTGCCAACCCCCCTGGAGCTGGCTTAAAAACCAACGTGCCTTTGCCAGAAGGTACCTGCAAACAAGCCTGTGCACAGAGCACCAAAGGCACAAATATTTGCAGAAAACATTTGGGGCAGTGCTCAAGTCCCCGTGCCAGCCATGGCAGGTCACAGCACAGGCATCACAGGAGTTGGTAAAGTTACAGGAAAAAAAAGGTAATTCGTTCAGCTTCTCTCAACACGTCATCTCCCTGCATCCAGCATCTGCCTCACTGGGAATTAATGGATTGGAGATCACAGCAGCTGGGAGAGCCTCTACAGGGGGAGGGCAACTGGCGATGCAATTTACAGGGACACAAGCCTTGAGCTGTCTTCAGATCAACTCAAGCATAACATGGGACTCTCAGCATAACCAGGAGAGTGAGGATTAGCTGCCAAGCAGAGACATTTGGAAATCCTCCAGACTCTTTCCCAAAGTGGAAGAGAAGGCAACTTTGCCCCTGCTGAGCCTGATACTTCCACCCCTGTAAGGCCCCAGGGGAGCAGCTGGGAGAGGGGACCTGTCTTCCACAAGTTAGAACAGGAACAGCGACTCTGCCTCCCCATGTCCATCCTGTGCTGAGGGCTCTATAGGATATGCTACTGTCCAGTCATGTGGCTTCCCACAGCAAAGTATTTCATCCTATTTTCTTAACTTTAAAAAAAAAAGGAAAAACAAAACAAAACAAAAAAACCAAACCCAACTCAGCAGCAAAGACAATAAATGGTCCTAAGCCAGGATCTGGGTTGTGTAGCACCAGCTTTGCCAGATCACATAACCCTCCTCATTTTACATTCCCTAGGGAAATTTCCTTCTCTTTTTGCACAGCTCAAGCTCTCAGAGCTCTCTCCTTGTTGCTGTCCTACATAGAGGGGGAGGAAAGACAAAAAGAAATGAGTGTGGACAATATGTGAATCAAGCTGCAGCATGTTCCTCCTTTCCTCCAGTGTCACACAGCTTCTCCCCCCACAATTTGCCCAGCCCTGGCTTGCAGAGCCAGACAACTGGAGACAACAGTGGGGTCAGAGCTTAGCTGGGGAATGCACAGCCAGAGGGGACAAAGTGGGCATTCTATCAGCCAGGAGAGGTGGAAGAGCCTTCTGTGCCACCCTGGCATCTGTGGGATGGGGGTTGTCTTGCTGAGCCCCCGAGCAGCAATTCCCAGCACGCAGAGCTTGTCAAAACTTCCTCAAGTGCAACACTGAGCCTGTGCTCCTGGCTGCAGCTTGTCAGAATAAATTGAAACATAGAGGGAAAGTCATTAAGATCCCTTTCATTAACACCATTCCTCACAGGCCTGAAGAAGCTAAGGTTTTGTCAGATCACATTATCACCATGGCTTTGCTGTTTCCCAGCCTTGAAGAGATTCTTCCAAAAAGCACAACCACCCCCTCACCTGCTCCCCTTTCAATCCTCAGCTATTTTTATGTCACTCCTTGAGATAAAAGTATGTGTGTGGGGGAGGTATTTACACACACAAGAAAACACAGATGCACAAAAATAACCTGATGATTTGAGACAGACTTGTCACTTCTCCAGAGCTTTCTCTTTGCCATTCCGTAATAAAAAGAAAATGTTGTGGAAAAAAGTTGTGGAGACTTGGTGGGAGGATTGCCATGGTCCTTGTTGTGAATGTAGCAAGCATCCTCTTATACACAGGGTCTGAAGCCCACGAGGGACAGGGTGCCAGTTGACAGAAGCATGCACTGGGATAATGCTGAAATTCCTCAAGAGAAAAAGTCAGAGCGACTTCTGTGACCTTGTAAAGTTTATGGCTCACTGTGGAGCAAACACAGTGGAGACAAGTTCCTACAGAAACCTTCTCATATCCTTATTATCTTCATAATATATTTTCAGATGTGTGACTGTCTTCATTTTGCTTTTATGTTTGAAATACCTTTTTTGTAGAAGGAAAGAGGGAAGAGAAAGATGAGTGCCTGGTACCACCAGCCACAAGCCAATGCTGCCTGGGCTGGGAGCTTGACTGTGCCCTGGGGTGATGCAGCATCTCCCCTTCCCAGGGGGTGAACAGCTGAGGGGCTCACACAGCTGCTGATCCTCCTGCCCCTCTGGGTACAGCAGGATGGGTTGAGCATCCACTGACCCCAGCAGAAATTTAGGATCCACTGAGCAAGACCAGCCTCTGTGCAGCACATGGATTCAGAAGGAGCTCACACAGCAAGGTGGCAAGGGCAGGTCAGCCCAGCTTGGGGTGAGCATCTCTGCCGAGACTAAGACAGCTCATGCAGATGAGACCCGGGGCAGCATTACTGGTGTCCCTACAAGCCACAGCACGCCAGGCCATCACCACAGCCCTGTCAGTGAGCACATCACAGGCTGTACCAGCCAAAGCAGCATAGCTCTGCAGTACAGAACATCCTTGCTGGCTCCAGCACAGAGAAACACGATCGTGCTCGCAGAGCCCTGGCGATGCGCTCGGGCTGGCTGCTGCCAGCCCTGTTTTGATTTGCTTTTTAACAGGCTGCCACACACAACATTCTTGGTGACAAGTGACAGCCTTGTTGCCTTAACAGCGCTCCACCAAATGGTATTACTATTATTATCTGGTTTTGCAAGTAGGACAGATAACACGACTACCCCCCTCCAAAAGAACCTGGTGTTCCAAGGTAAGATTCGGATTATTTCCTGAGCATCTCAAGCTGTGATAACAGAAGACGGTGCCGTGGCACAGCAGAGAGCGTGGCTGTGTGTTACACACCCTACCTGCAGGAAGCTTCCTGCATTAAACCACAGGGTAGCTGCCACTGAGTCATCCTGTAATTGCAGGAAGAGCTAACAAGAAAAGGCAGTGATCTGGCAAAGCTTGCCCAGCCAAGGCTGTTTAAAAATACCTAGCCCCAGCCCTCACGGCTTTCTGCAGCTCCGCTGGCTGTCGGAAAGCCCATGCTGCTGGTGAGCAGGTGTTCCCTGCAGGCTCAGTCCACTGAAATAACTGCTGGGATCTTGCCCAGGATCTCGCCCCAGACTTGAGTCAGATCCCAGCTGGGAAGTGCTCTGCCACGCTGGAAAAGAAAACCACAGCAACATGCCCCACCAGCAACCCCCATTGTATGTTGAGCATAAAGACATCTCACCACCCATCAGGAACATCCCTCTGTGGGCTGGATGGACCCATATGCTGCAATGAGTTGGACAACATGGGGAAACATTTTTAAAAGTGTATTGAAAAAAAGCTTGCCCTGAGGTGAGCTCAAGGAGCAGCTGCCCCACACAGCCCAGGCCTGGTGGGGCTGGAAGCAGCAGATCCTGACCCAGGAGAGGGTCAGAAGACCCTGGGTGCAGGTACTGCCCAGGCACCATAGCTGCTCACCCCATTGGTGTTCACCAGCATGGGTTGGGAGGGAGGTATGAATAAGGGAAAGGCTTCTCAGGAACCTTAGGGCTGCTCTCCCATCACCCCCAGCTTGCCTTCTGGGAGGAAACACAGACAGGGTTTGCATATTTGCTGCTTGTTGCTCACAGTCTGCTCTGAGCACCCCGACTCACCCCAGGGAAGCAAGACCCATCAGAGGAGACAAACCAGCCTGCACACGTTTCTTTTGCCATGACTAACAGCTTAAGTAAACGACCAGGTAAACATGCTAATTTTACTTTCAAAACAAAAAACAACAAACCACAAAGCCAAGTAGCTCTTCCTCGTGTTGAGATGGATACGTAACTATTGGCATTGGTCCTCTTGGTGCTTTTGCAAGTTGCCAGCATTTTAAAACCTGGCAGCCACTACAAGACAAAGTGACATATTTAGCTCAGGAGCAAAAAAACTCCTCACTTGTGAATGCCAAGGAGGGGGGGAAAAGAAGAAAACCTGTGAGAGAAGCTCCTGCTGCCTCAGAGTGATGCTCTGCGGTGTCATCTCAAAGCCAGGGGGTATTACTATTATTATCTGTCCCTAAAACAACACAGCTCTGGGGACAGCTGGTATTAGGGTCACTTAGAGCCAGATGCTGCATTCCTGCATTTGGGGATCTATAGATCCTGTGTCAGGTGGCTTTCCAAGGAGAAGTACAGCTCCAGCCATTGCTACAAACCCCAGGGCTGAGCCCTGCCACCAAGGTTTGCCTACAGCTCCCTCACTTTGCTTAGGAACGTGTTTGGACAATGCCTCTGGTGAGATCCCAGCCCCAAGAGCCACCTTGCTGGCACACAGGTAAAGATATTTGTTAGCACAAATGTTTCCCACATTGACCTGGGCTCTAATTTTATGCTGAGGCTTAATCCAGGGCTGACTCCAAGGAGCAGCACCTCACCCACTCCCCCAGAGCTGTTGCTCTGCTGGGTCTAACAGCCTCTGGTCACCACTCTGGGCTCACACCATGGTCATACAAAGGCCCCAGGAACTAAAAACCTGCAGCCCCTCCTGCTTCCCATGTTCATCCTAACTTCCATGGAGGAGCAGGTGAGGAGTCTGGTCCCATCCATGACAGGTTTTGGATCTCCATGTTCATTCCCATCAGATGCAGGATTGAGATGAGCCCATTTCCTAAGCCACGCACTGTACAGATCTCACTTGCTCTGTTTGATGACTCCTCCTGTGTCATTTCAGTAGCAGGTGGTGAAAGGGGGGGGAAGAAACCTATAAAATGTTTAACATCCCTTTAGCTTCAATTTATCTGAAGAGAATTCAAACAGCCCTATTTCCCCTTGCCATCTGGGTGCCACTTTAAAAGACATTTTCTCATATCATTGCAATTTCAGAAAATCTTATTGTACAGCTATGGAAAAGAAAGATGCTTCCCCTAAGCTGTGCATCAATGTGAAGCTTTTTAAACCTCAACTGCAGCTTATAACATATTTTGACAGCTCCCAGACAGCTCCCAGGAGATTTTCCCAGTTCCAACACAACCCCTATAGGGGAGTGCAGCTTTGGGCGTCGCAGTGCCACAAGGCAAAGCCCTCAACTTAGTTTTGCCTTGTTTTGCTTCAGTAATGGGAAGAGGATTCCCTTGCAGAGCTTTCGACCTGATTGTCTAAACACTTGAATTCACAGGCTCCAGCATATGACAAAGCTGCATGTGTCCATGACTTCTATTTGCCACTCATGCACCTCAAAACAGCTTAGAAACACACTGAGCTACTCCAAAACCTTAAAGAAATCTCAAAGGTCCTTATAAAGATCCTGCAAACAGCCTGGAATGAGAAGGGCTCTAGTGATATCCCTGCTACACTAAACCCTTCTTAGACCCACCCCCCCTCAAAAAAACTGCTGCAGGGAAATCTGCTGCTTTCAGACAGCCAACCCCAAAACACAGCTCCATAGGAGAGGGGCTCTGATGCCAGGATGAGCCATTCCCTTCAGCACCCCAGACTCGGGGGAGACCCCCCAGCCCTCAGTCAAGCAAGGGAGACACTCCAGGCCTCAGATCTAAGCCTTAGCTTTGCCAAGCTCTGGACCAGAGCCTCGATCCCTACCCACACAAGCTGATCCCCTCATGACGTGGCAAACTGCTGTGACCAGTCATATACAGCTCAGCCAATTTCTGTGCAAGCTCCTTGTCCCTGTCCCTCCTAATCAGAGGGAGAGGCAGAACCTCTGTGCATCCCAGAGTGCTGCTCCCCTCTAGCCTCAAAACCAGCTCCGAAAGCATGTGCGCTCAGCCATTGAATCACAGCTAGAGGAAGTGACTGAGCAGCCTGAAGGGTTAGTGCAGGTCACTTGGTGGTTAATGTTAGTCCTCTTAAAGCCTAATTATCATGTAAACACAAGAGGAGTGACTCTGGAGCAGCCAGTTCATCAAGGGGATGATGTGTGCCCAGCGAGGGATGGGACACGCAGTGACCGGACGCTCCTCCAAGGCACGGACAGGGAGTGCCAAACCCATTCCACCTCCAAAGGGTGAACTCATGGGTCATGGAACTGGGGTTAAAGCTGGAAAAACATTGCTACTTCCCCCAGGGGGTCCAAACAGCCCCCACCACAGAAAGGTGACCGGCCACACAGTTCTGCTCCACCTGACACATCCCCCTTGCTGCCTGTTTCACCAGCCCCAGCAACAGGGTGCACAACCAGCATCATCAGGCACCTTCACTGGTGTACTAGGAGGACCCCAAGACAGCCCTGGGCTGGGCACAGAAAGGGAGCCACTCCTGACAAGGGGACACGCTGGGAAGGGAACAACAGGCATATGGGACCAGCAGAGCTTTTGGGTTAAATCCAGTGGGTTTGCTCAGTTTTGAAGATATTATTTTTGCCATACGGCTCCTGCCCAGCAGAGGAGGGCACCTGCCCCAGCTCCATGTGCAAAGCCAGAGCTGACACCAAGCCTTACTGGCACAGAAGGGCAAAGCTCTTGTCATCAGACACCCCTGGATGCTGGAGGGATCTGGCAACTCACAGAGGTCACAGGCTAAACTCAAGTTTGGTAAACTCAGAATTGGGCCTACATTTGGCAAATCAGGCCTAGATGAGGCCAAGCCACGACCCCACCACCCTGTGTGATCTTAAAGCAAACAGTTCCTCTCAAGAAATTCCTGCTGTGCACAGTTCAGGGAAGCCAGAGACACTCCTGGTGGAGAAATAGTTGTCCCTAACAGACCAAAAAGTCATCTAAGGGCTGAGGACCAGCCTTGCTACCTCACACATTGCTTCAAGAAGGCCTTGGGTTGCCCAAGATACAAAAAGCAGGACATTTTCAGCCCTTTAAATGCAGGATACATCTTCCAGGTTTGCACTAATAGCATCAGAAACTAGCTCTGGAACCTCAGGTGCATGCTGGCTCCATGGTGTTCTCCCAAAGCTGGCTCCTGATGGATGGAGTTCACCAGGGAGGAGTTGGAATGCTGAGCACGCCTGCCCAGAGCTCACCCTGATTTGCAGAAATTGCAGTAAATCAGTATTGCTGCAAATTAGCTTCTTTTTTTGGCTCTGGCTTGATGTAAAAAGGAAAACAAATGGAGTTTTAAAATGCAGCTAATCAAGGAGTTAAAGGGAGGTTAATCCTGATGGATTAATCAACTCGCAGGGGGACGGGAATGAGACATGGACAGGGAGGAGCAGCCAAGGCTGGTGCTCCTCCCAAGGACCATGGCAAGTTTCAGGGAGAGTTTGGACAGGGTGGTGATGCTTCTCCCACCCATCTGCATCCAGCACAGGGACCACACAGGTTAGATCTAGTGCTACCAGGCAGCTCCTGGCCTTATGTGCACCTCCCCTGAGAAAACTGAATCCTTGATGTTAACACCCCCCTCCCCACCCCGGGGAAAAGTAGTTTGACTTTTAATGTTTTCACCACTCCCACCTATTGCCCATCATCTCCCCTCAGATACCAACAGGTGATAAAACCCAGGATGCTGGGGGGCTCTGCCTGGTGTTAACCCCTCTGCATAAATCAGGGGACTGGGAAAGGGGTTTTGAGCAGAGCTGCCCAAGGCTTTCTATCACCTCATGCAGAAAGCAGCACCTACTGCAGCTGCCTTGACCACCCTGTGGGATGCAGGCTGTGGCTTCTGCAGCCAAATACAAGCATTCTCCTGCTCAGTACCCCAAGGCATCGGTGTCTGCCTCTCAGTACAGCCAGGCATTCTTCATGGGGTAAAGCCTCTTTATAGGCAGCTAATTGGGCTTAGGCATAAGAAGGGCTTGAACATAATTAGTGACAGTGAAAGCAAGGAGGTTTAAAGAAGGTTATTAATGATAGACACCAATGTATACAACAGCATAATCGCCAAAAAAAATGTTAGAGCCATTAAGTAGCATTATCAAGCCCTGGAGCTAATCATTTAAGCTTAATGAAACCAATACACTTCTCAGCCCTGGCAGGAGCACTCATCCCTTGGAGGGAAGCAGCAGTTGGGAAGGCTCAGACAATGATGGCTCAGCAGCATCACTGCTGACCCTGGCTGTGACCCCAGCACCCATTCTGGCTGTGCTCCCTGTTCCCAGGAGCTGAGCCTACTTCCAGGTGCTTTCAGAAACAATTTACTCATTTCAGCAGCAAACCTTTTGCTTCAGCAGCTCAGAGACCTTCTGCTCAGTTATGTCCTATGTGGGCTTATAACACACTGCAGGTTTTTCCCAGTGTCCTACTAGCAGCAAGCCCTGTCCTCAGCATGGGTCAGGCTTGTGTTGCTGGTCTTTGCTCCCTGGGATGTTGGCTTGAGTGTTAACATCACCCAGCAGGACATGAAGACCTCCTATATCTCCCTTAGTTGGTGCAGGAGCAGGGGTCCAAGGTGTCCCCCTCCAGCACCCATCTCTGGGGCTGACTGGGTGTATGCCAATCTCACTGCCTCCCCACCTCCCCTGCTTTGAACACCACTTTGGAGACTGGAGGAGAAATGAGTCCAAGCCAAGGTGGTTGTGATGATCTCACTGCTAATTATGCAGAGAAGTCATTTAGCTGTGGCTGTGCGTGATAAAGTGATGGGAGAGAGGACCCAAACCCCACAACCACTCTGCACATCGTGACTTAAAGACAAAAAAAACCCCAACCTCATAGTGAGCAAACCCAAGTGCCTTGAACCATGCCTGCCCCTCTGCAAGCCACAGCAGATGCTGCACTACCCCCAAACCCACTGCAATTAGGGACAGGCAGCTCAGAGTGTGAAACAATTATAAATCCCATTAGCTCTGCTTTCCCTTCTTTTTTGTCTGGGTCTGTTTTCCACCTCAGTCCCAGCAGCAGGATCATTGCTGCAGCAGGACTCACCATCACTTTAAAGAGGAGCCTGAGATTAGAGTTGGCTTATTAATAATACTCACTCCTCATTTTACCTTCACACTGGAGATGATTTAGCTTGATTTATTCTAATTAGTTGTAATTTATTGTTTTAATGAGCTCTCTACAGTATGCTTCATACCCACCCCACTCAACTGCTTTAATATGTTTCAAGAAGGTCTTTTAATAAGGAGAGTTTTCCAAGGCCACCTCAGATAGGAAGCTTTTTGTTGCAATCTGAAAGAAAATTAAGACAAAATTTGCCTCTCCTTCAGGATGGGTTTGCTGTGGAGCATCTGGCTGGGAGCAGGAGGTTGCACATCAGCACATCACCCAAATGGCAAGACAGTCCTTAATTACCAGCAGCATTTGCAACCTGGTTTAAAGACTGACAAAAGAAAATGATCAGGAGAAAAGTCTCCTTCCCCTCACTCCAGCTTGTTACTCGAGGAGGAATTAATGGCTACAAGATGTTGCAGTGCCTAGAGGCAGCTGTGGCTCCAGGAAGGAGTTAGTGATGCTTAACCCAATGGCCACACACTGTCCACCTCTGCTGCTGATGGGGGGCGGGGGCACTGGCTTGATGAGCCTCAAAGCACACACAGCCCCTCCCAAGATGGGTATGGGCAGAAGCATCCCAAACATGATGCTGTAATGGTTGACCAGCGTGGCTTTATCTATGGAGGGCTCTCCTGCCCTTCACACTGCTGGGAAGGGCAAAGCTTCAGGAAATTAATGGAAATCCCAAGAGCAGCTGCTGCACTTCCCAGCCTTTGATTTAAGGGACACAAAGGCTGTCTGGTCAGCCACGGTGGGTTATTTCTATGACTTCAGGTTCTTTTCAAAGCAAATTTTTTTCTTCTCTGTCCCCACAGCTACCATGTGGCAAAGTCTTCTCTTTGGAGGCATCTAAAATAAAGCAGGCAAGATTAGTTTTCCAAGTAGAGACCAAAACTCCAACAGAAAAGAAACTCCTAAAGAGAAAGATGAAAACCCCCAAATGACTTCTACTTCAGCAGAGACACCTGGAAGGTTAAGTGATACTTTCCAAGGGAAAAGAGACTGGCTTGTACCAAGGGGACCTGGGGAAGCTGCTGTGCCAGCCACTGGCCACAGCTCTGCCTGGGCACAAGCCAATTGCTGCCACAGGAGCTGGGGAACCGGAAAATAAAACCAACCCAGTTCTTCTAGGAGAAGAAACTGAGCCCCTGGAGATGCTTGGTGTATCTGGACAGCTCTGGAGGTTCTGGGGGATTATTTACCCTGCTCTGCACGCTGCCAACCAAAATAAATCAATTCTGCTTTTGCTTCCATTTTAGGAAATGAAATCCTCTGGGACAGGCTAGAAGCCAGTGCCCTCTGAGGAGCCATGTGTTCATCCAGGCCAGCCCTGGTGGGGTGTAAACCAGTGCTCAGAACCTGCTTGCCTTTGTCCCTTGCTTGCTGAGGGCTAGTGGTGCTGGCATTGCCCCTGGGGCTTCCTCAGCAGCTCAGGACAGATAGCAGGACATGGCAGAGGTTTATTCAGCCTCCTGCTGCTGACCTGCCTGGCAAGCTCTCCTAGGGCTTGGGTGACCTTATCCTTATCTCTGGATGTCCTTCCCAGCAGCAAGTCCCCCAAGGCCAGTTTCCCATGACGCAGCCCCCTTATCTCATGGCACTGTGCTTCAAGCCTCAGCCCCTCTTCTCATCAGCCCTTCTCAGCAGCTGCATGTCTGCAGCACTGGGAATCATCACCTGTCCTGCAGGAGGGATCACCACTGCAAAAGTGCTAGAAAAATCTCTCTGAAAACAAAAAGTCCTCAAGAACCACACGTTTCCCTCCAGCTGTTCAGAAGAGCTTTGTCAGGGCTTAGAGCTGAGCATGCAAACTCATGGTCCTGAGATACATCAAAAGCTGCTGTATTTCCAAGCTCAGCCCCCTCTCCCTGGAGCAGGCACTCTCCTCGTACACCTCACTCTGGCTGCTGTCCAGGCAGCAAGGCATGTGCTGGCACCACTGACAACAAAGAGCCCAATGCAAATTGCCCAGCATCCAACTGTTTAATTACAGCAGCCCCTTTCAGAGGCCATTGTGTATTTTATCAGAAGTGACTTCTTAGGAAGAAAGAAAATCACACAAACATCTGCTGCTCTCCCCTCCCTGGCCAAGGCACAGCCCTGTTCTGGCAACAGCAGCATAGCTCTGAGAAGAGGATTTGAACAGCCCCGTTAAGGTGGCTCCTCTGCCTCCTTCAGCACTAAAAATCCTCTAGTTTTGAATGGCATGGTTATTGAGAAGAAATAAGGGAACACTGGCCTCCCAGAGGGATCCAGACAGGACCAGGAGAGGTGAACTGCTGACAAACACAATCCTGCCCCATCTCCCACGTGTGAGATGCTTCCCAACACACACAGCCCCAAGTCTCAGCCCTTCACAAGCCCCCTTGGCCAGCCCCTGGGATCAGACCCCCGGGAAGCCCTCCCCTCCCTGCCCACAGCCCCCACCTGCCCGTGGTGTCTCCCTGTTACAGCCGATATTAAGCTATAAACCATAATGTGTTATGACACCAGCCATTGCAGTGTAATTGCCATGAAGCCATAAAACGTAATGTAATTGGCAGAGTGGCCATTATAGCGTCGTGTTACTGGTCTAATGGCTTCAAGTTGTTATCTCCCATGCAGGCTGAGGATGAGCAAACAGCTCCCACTCCCCCCTGGCCCCAGTCTTTAGCACCTCAGTACTCCAGAAATACACATTCCCTACCCTGTCCTGCTCAGACACAGGGAGAAGTGCTGATGCAGAAAGGCCCCAGTGTTTCCAAACTTATTTCTCCATTTACAGAAGCACCAGCTGGAATCACTGTTTTTTGTTTTTGTTTTGTTTTTTTTTTAGCCTCCTGCACATCAATAATCAGGTCATATATTAAAAAAAAAAAAAAAAAAGCAAGTATATTTCTACTTACAATTATTTCATCAGTATATGATACTCCAGACAATCCAACAGCCTAAAAAGCTGCTGGTTGCACAGGTCTGAGCACTCTGCCTGCCTAAGAGCTTCTTAGTGCTGTTTGCCAATGCCAGCCTCAGCCATTAAGAAATGATTGCTAAAGCCTTTGTAAGGAATCCACCAGAAAGCAGAACCAAATAAAAACAGAAAGTGAACAAACAAAAAAAACCCCCTTTCTGCACACTCAACAGGAAAGAAAGCAGCTCTTACCTGTGCTCCAGCCTCAGGGTCCAACCTAGTGCTTCCTTTGCCCCAGCACTGGGGCAGCTGCAGCAAGGGCACCTCCCCATATAGGCTGGGAGGGGGTGGTGGGCTCAGCTGTGGCTCATTCCCTGGCAGAGTCACAGCTGGTGCCCTGCACAGGGGGCTGTGCCCTGCACAGTTGCTGCTCAGGGTGGGGTCTGCTTTGGGGAGCTGCAGACTTGAGGGTTGTTGGCCCCAGGACACATGTGATTCCCTTGGAGTCACCCCATGAAAAGTGCAATGAGGGGATGGGGTGCTGGGGACAAAATTGGGGCTGGGGAGCCTGTGGGGCTGGGGGTGTTTTTTTTAGAAGACTGAAAAAAAATATTTCTTTGAAGGGGTGAGGAAGACGAGGGACAGTTTGTGCTGGAGATATGTCACCTACAGGGCAGAATGGCTCCAAGTGGCACAAGGACACAGAGCTGTGACTCATGACTTCTTTGCTTTCCACTCTGGTGTCAGGATTAGATTTCAAGGTTTATATTTTATTCATAAAAACTGCTGTGCTGGCAGCCGTGCCTGGCAGAGCTGTGGTGGCAGATCCTGGGGCTAGCTCCTGCTGATGGGTGTGTGGGTCCAGGCTCTGTAACAACCACTGAAAATTAAATATAATATAGAAAACAAGGCTAAGAGCCCCCAGGTTCCTCTCCATGACCCAGATACATGGATACCATTGAGGCCTCTGAGCTCTGGGGTCAGGGTTTACAGCACGTGATGGGCTGTTGTTGGTAACCACAGCCCAAATGAGCTGGAGTGGAACATGTGAGGTTGTATTTTTAACTCTGAGGTCCTGGTGACATGGAAAACTGGGTGCCCAGCCCAGGTGCTGCACAGCATGGAAAAACTCCTGCCACCCATTGGCACCTCTGCTTTGCCAACTCCAGGCATTGCAGCATGTTAATAAATCTTACCCAGTGCTTCTCCCTGGGAATGGTTTTAAGGCTGTGTCCAGAACCCAGCACAAGCCATTTGCCACTGGGGAATTAGCTGGGAAGTGTTTGCCTGGAGAGCTGGCAGAGGAGCTGGAAATGGCGATGGTGCAAAACTCCAGCCTGGAGGCTGATTTAGTATTACCAGGCAGGAAAATCATTTACAGCCCCTCAAGGGGGTAAGGAAAGGGTGAACCCATGGTCCTCATCTGGCTCAGGGTCTCCCTGGCACAGTGTTAGCCAGTACTTGGCATTCATGTGTTGCAGAAAGACCTTGAGCAAATGCTCCAGCCACCCAGCAGTGCAAAAATCCCCACGCACCACTCTTCTCCTTCCCCCCCTGCCCAGGAGGACTCCATGCTGGGCTGGGAGGTGGCACATGGTGCCTCCCTGCTCCTCCCTGCCACCCTCCCACAGCCCTGTGCCCTCCCTGCCGGGTTCAGCTGAGACAAGCAGAGGCTAAGAACATCGACTGGGTTTTATTCCTCAGGTCTGGTAAGTAAAAGCACAAATTCTCTTTGGAAAAAATAAAATAAAATAAAAGAACAAAACCAAACCAACCCAAAAACCAATGTTCCAAACACGCGGGCAGTTTGCGTTTCTCAGGACAGAGGCCGTGCCCGTCAAGCTCCGCCACTGGGCACGTGTCCTTTGCAGAGATGTAGTTAAAAAAAACCAACCCAACCCACAGAAGAGGAAAGACACGGGGTACAGGATTCCACATCAATTTGAGAGAGGAAAAAAAAAGGGCCCTTCTTTGCTATTGTCATAAATATCTCATCCGAGCCACTCAGACCGAAAAATAACTGCAATGAGGATATCTGTTCTGCTCGGCCCCCATGGGCACAAAATACCTACTGGCACCTTTGACTGCTACAAGCCCTGGGGGATGGTGGCCTGGCACCCAGCACACATGCCCTGGCTCTCAGCTGGTCCCCCCGCGGGGTGGCAGGTGCCTGCAAGCGGCACCCGTCACCCTTGCCACAGGCTGTTTGGACACGGTGCCGCAGGGGACCGGGGAGCTGGGGCTGTCCAGGGGGAGAAGGGATGGAGGAGGAGGAGGAGGGATGCCGGGGTGCAGGCGGGACACGGGTGACTGGTTAGGCACAGGTGGCCTCCTGGCTCTCGACGGGGATCTCGCTGCCGCAGCCGCCGTCGCCATACTGCTGGTAGGGGGGGATCTGGGGAGCCTCGATGATCAGCAGCCCCTCGGGTGACAAGGAGGCGAAGACAGTGATGGGGTCCACCTCGTAGGGCAGCCTGCAGGAGGGGAGAAAAGGTTTAGGAAATGGTTTTGGAGCTGAGGGGGCCAGAGAGGCCACATCCCTGGTGGACATCAACCCTTGGGAAGCCCACGCTGGACCCCCAGCGTATGGGGAACCACTGATGCCAAACCAGCAGCCCCAGGGCAGGGCTCGGCAAAGCCTGTGTTATTACTGTAGTGCCTGGGAATGTGACGGGGATATTTAAAGCAGCCTCCTGCCCGGTCTGGCCCCTGCAAGCTCTGTTTAATCTCCCCAGCAGATAGGTTTGACGGGATGTCACCCGCCGCTTGTGCTGCCCAGGCTTCTGCAAAGCCCGAGTAAATCATCGTGGTGCCGCAGCCCGCGTCAGCCGCAAGCCTTGCCCGTAAAAGGAGCCGCTGCTGAGCAGGGGAGAGTGTGGGGCTCGCCCCTGCTTCCCAGCAGGAGTCTGGGATGCACAGGGCTCCTTTGGGGTAGAGAAGCAAAACTGAGCGGCTGCCAGCCGAGGAAACCCTTCCCCTGCCCTGGGCTTTGCTGCTTCTGGTTAACCCTGCAAGCCCTGCGGCCGGGGGTCTGCCCCTCGACGTGATCAAAGGGCTATGCTCAGGGCTCTCCTGCCTCAGGACTCGCCTCCCTCCCTGCCCTTTTGCCGTTGTTGTTGCCAAAGTGAGACGTGGTGGTGAGTCAACGCGATAGCGATCCAACTGACATCATTCAGATGGAGATATACGTCCACATGCACGCACAGGGATGTATTTTGGGGCTGACGATGGTGTCAGCCCATCGTGCCCTGCTGCACCCCAGGGGATGTGCTGGCACTGTGAGCAAAGCTCCCTGCACCCCTCCTCTTGCACCCCGGCCAGCTCCAGACACAGCCCCAGGCCTGGAGGAGAACACCCAGATAAAGACCTCCTCCTCTTTCACCTCCCTCGGGAAATCGCTGTGCTGCCCAAACCAGCCAGGCATGTGGACAGATTTTGGGGTGGAAACAGGCACAGGAGGCCTTGCACGTGTGAGCTGGGGTTCAGGGACTGGCAAAGCTCAGCCCTTTGCTGCCAGTGGCATCCCCACACAGCTGCGGGGATGGGGTCTCCCAGCAGGCTAGTGACACTTGGGTGCTGGTTGAAGGGATGTGCCATCCCCCCTGTGCCCCAGCTCCTTTGATGGTGGAACGCCCTGGGGCCGACTGGTACCTACTGGATTTTCTTGGTGAAGTTCTTAGAGACGATCCCTCCTTCCACCTGCTGCTCCTCGTGTTTGCCTGCAGGGAAGGGCAACATCCCACGTCAACACCTCACCAGGATATTATTTTTTCCCCAACAAACAACAACAAAACCCAACAGGGAAGGTTTCATTGGAATCCCTTCCCTTCCAAACCCTTTCCATCTGGAGAGGGCTCAGGGAGCTTCTCCTATGTGGGGAAAGAGACAGCGGACACAACACACCCATATTTCCAGTGAGAGTCTGGGGTCTTGCAGGCTGCTGAGGGCTGGGGGTTTATAAAAAAGTCTCCAGACATAATAAAACCTTTAGAAGTGGCAGCATCCCCCCATATCCCACTCCCCAGGCTGGGCTTCTGTCCACCTTACTATCAGGCTGGGGGGCCCAGTACCCGGAGTGTCTCCAAAAGTTAAAACCACAGGGGAGGCTGCACAGATGCCCCTGCTCTGTGGTTTTCCCCCTGTGAGGCTGCTATCCCCAAATAAACACCCAGGGCTATGCTGTGTGCAGCCCCCAGCCCCTCCCTGGGGACCCCAGCCCGGGGCACTCAGGGGCAATTTGGACTGTTGGTGCTGGGCTGAAGGGATGCTCAGTGCTGAGTGCCCCTGAGCACCCCAGATGTGGTGCAGCCCCCACCCACTGTCCCCACCATTAATTGCATTTTTAGGAAGGTGCTTCTGGCCTGCTTGTCCCCAAGCTGAGGCCTCTCCAAGCTGCACTGGGGTGGGGACAGGAGGGTGGCTTCCCCGTGCTTCCCAACTCCAGAGCTGCCTCTCTCTTGGTCCCTTTAAAGGGAATCTCCCTCCATGCTAGCCTCACCCTGGCTATAATTAACCAAACCAAGCTGGGGCCCCTCTTGGCAGCTGGCTGCAGGGTGCTGCCGCCTGCAGTGGTGCCTCCCTGGCTGATCAGGACAAAAAGGAGGGAGATTTCTCCCAAAGAAGGCTTGTCCTTTCATTTTTGCAGCAAACCACCACCATTTGTGAGCTGGGTCCCCCTGTGGCACCCCTGAACTCCCCACAGAGCTGCCCCCAAATCCTGCCCCAGCCCTGGCCCTGCTCCCAAGCACAGGGCTGCCTCCCCTGGCTTAAAATAAAGGTGATTTTTGCATTTTACAGCGATTTCTCGAGCTGGCACAGGTAGGGGCAGGACCAGCCGCTTTTCACACCCTCCTCCTCCCCAGCGCCTTCGCTCTCACCTGACACCTCGACGTAGCCATCCTTCGTTTTGACGGTCAGCTCCTCAGGTTTGAAGCTGTGCACGTTGACACACACCTTCCAGGGCTCGCGGGGAAAGGGCGCGGGGCTGCGGCTCTCGGGGTACCCTGCGAAGCGGGCACCGTAGCCGGGGGCCATGGTGGAGGCGCGGGCCATGCCGGCACGCAGGGGTCCCGGCCAGGTGGTGGTGAGCCGAGGCCGAGCCCAGTCGGGCCAGTCTGCCGTCAGGTCCCCAGGGAAGGGGGACATCCCAAAATCATCGTCCAGCAGGCGCGAGGTCAAGCCGGGCTCCCGGAAAGGGTCGCGGATGCTGCGCCTGCCTGGGTAATGGCAGGAGAAGGGCATCTGGCTGTCGGCCATGACTTCTTTTCAGAGGGGTCCGAACACCTTCCCCGGGGCTCTCCCACGGAGCTTCAGCTTCTGTGAGGTCGCTCCTGGTTGAAAACTTCCCCAAGGAGCCCGTCCCGGAGGAGACGCATCCACCCCGGGGCGGGACGCGGGTGCGCGGCTGCCGTGGGTGCCGCGGGGACGGTCTCTCCTTCTCCGGCACCAGGTGAAGGACGACGGAGAAAAATCAATTCAGGGCTGAATCACTGAGAGCCGCAGGAAGGACGGAGGGAGCTCTCTGGCCGTGAGAAAACGCTTCCTGTCTGGCTGTGATCCCAGGAACTGGGGAGAGGAAAATAAAACTCCTCAGAGGAATATGGGAAAAAAAAAAACAAACCAACCCAAAACAACCCAAGTATCCCAAGATTAAAAAGCTTAGTTCTCTCCTCTTGCTCCCCAGCACTTTATGGGTGACTTTCCCTGCTGCTCCCAGGCGAGAGCTGCAATAAATGCTTGAGCTTGGAGCCGAGAAACTTCTCTAACCTTCCAGCTGCTGGGCGAGTGCTATTTATACAGATTTGGGAGGAGGGGGGGGGTGTGTTTTGCAATTCCTGCCCTGTCAGCCAAGTATTTTGGAGAGGATGAAACAGCCATGGAGAATCTGGGCTGTGGCAGCTGACCTCTCTGGACGGCCTGAGGATCCCGGCTGCCGCAGGGCCATGGGGCTTCAGCAGCTGCCACAGCCCCCACCACCCCCTCCTGCCACCCTGCACCCAGCCTGCCTGCCCAAAATAGCCCTCCCAAGCTCAGGGCCGGCTGCTTTCACCCCAGTGTCACCCGTTAAAAATACCCCCTCAGTGGGGCTGGGCCAAGATGCTCCCCTCACTGTAAAGGCATGTGTCCCCGTGGCACCAAGCAGGCCACTGTACTGGGAAGTGGGTCACTGGTTGCACCCCTAGCGTGGGGTGCTGTGAGGATGGTGGGACACCACGGGTGGGTGTCGACAGGGCAGTGGTGCGGGGGACGGACCCTGTTTGTGGCCAGGAGCATCTCCGTGCGCCCAGGGCTGCCCACAGAGCCTGGGTATGAGCAGCACTCTAGGATACCAGAGAAAAACAAACTCCAAGGGATGCCCCTCTCTGGACCCCCTCCGTTGGCTGCCTTCACCAGCTGGGCTCAGAGAAATATCTCTGAAGCACGGGAAAGAGATGGACCCAGGGCATCGGGCTTCTCGCAGCGCTACTCAACACCTGCCTCCCCCTCCTCCTCGCTCCACCGCACGCCCCGGCCCTGCCGCAATCACAGCGCTCGGGCAGGGCGAGGTGCTAATTGGTAATCCCGAGCGCGCGGCGGCGATGGGGCTAATTAGAGAGCGGCGCGGGGAGCGGGCAGAGCGCCGTGGGAAGGGGCGCGGCCGTGGCGCTGGCGGCTGAGCAGCTCCCGGAGGCAGCACCCGCCCGGGCAACGCGGCCCCGACCTGCGCAAACAGGGGGCTACCTGGTGGAGACGAGGCGCATCCCGTGCAGGTGGTCCAGGCACAGCTTGAGTGGGCGATGGGGTCTCGCCAGAGGGTGAGATGGCAGCACTGAGAGTGATGCTGGATACAGGACCACTTCCTCATGTCGCATCCTGGCTCTGCCTTATGCTCTTTCTCTCCAGCATCTGCAATTTTTCTAATAGCCTTGATGGAACTAATTACAGCAGGAAGGCTTTAATGCAGCACAGGCCATGCAGCAATTCAGGCACTGGTCACTCCGATGGCATTAATCACGCTGCACCAACGTGGCAGAGCTGCAGGAAGGAGCTGCCTCTCCTTGGTGTGGGGCAGGGCTGGGCCCCTTTGCTCAGCTCCTTCACCCCCACATGCATGGGGACAGCTGGGCATCGTGGGGGCCTCCCTGAGAACAAAGGGGGATGCCTGGAGTTGCCTGGAGAGGTCCCAGGTGCCAGCTGAACACTGCTGGGTGCAGGAAGGCAGCTGCCAGCAGAAGGGCAGAGCATCCCCTGATGTCTCCTTGTCCTGCCCAGCTGGCTTCTGCTGGCCAAGTGTGACAGCAGGACATCCTGGGGCACAACTGCCACACCTCAAGCTTGATCTCAGCTGGACCTTGGCTAGGGAGCTTGATTATGCCAGCACCCAGCTCTGCACCTGCCTGGACAAACTCTGGCTCTCAGGGAGAGGGGGATGAGCCCCAAGGAGGTTTTGGACATGATCCTGCCATGTTTCCAGAGGCCTCACCAACATCCCCAGTCCTGCATCTCCCTGCATAGCTCTGGGCCATCCTCCCTCCCTGGCCAGGAATCCTTCCGCAACGTTGTTTATCCCAATTAGTCACACATCCCCTCCTGATGGCTCTCACCCTCTCTGGGCCATCCCGATTTAGCTCCTGTTGTCACTCCAAATTTCCCAGCTGACTCCTGCTGCCAAGCTAGCCCCAAGTCACCAGCTCTGGGGAGTGTGAAGTGGCCTCACTGGGGACACTGCCCCGTGTCCCCAGGATCTGTCTGTGTTGCAGCCAGACCCTTCCTAGATGCTCATCTGAGCCCTGTTTGGAACAGCACAGGGACCTGGTCCAGTGCTATTGCTCCCCTGTAGGAACTCCAGCCAGTCCAGGGGAGCACTCCAGTGGGAGTAGAGGATTTAGGGTGCCAGGGAGCCCCCACTGCCCTATTACTCATGGGTGAGTCTCCCAGTTCCTGACAAGATGGCTAAGGAGGTGACTGCAACATAATCATGTGGTCCAGGAGCACCATGCAAGTCTTGAAGAGAGGGTTGTGAGGGCAGGGAAGGGCATGTCCAAGAGGAAAGCACCAGCGAGTCCAAACGGTGACCTCCACAGGGAGACAGCTGCATTTCTGGCTTGGCCTACTGGTGCTTGAAAGGGGTGGGGGTTGGGGGTAATCCAAAGTGCAAAGGGCACTAGCGAGAGCCTGGCGCAGCAGGAGAGAGCTGCCAGAAATACTAGCCCACAACTCTTTTTGCTTCATCCAGTGCCCCAAGGAGCCAGGCAGCTGGGAGCAGAGACACATGCCCTTCCCTGTGGAACAGCTGAAACAACCCAAAATATCCCACCACACAAGGTCGGATCCAAAATGAACATGACAATCAGGGTTGTGATGAAGGAAATACTGTCCAAACCTTTATTGGAATCCTTTTTCTAACCAGGCTAATAACGCAAATACCCCAGGAAGACTAAAGAATACAGTATGGATTTTGATGGAGAGCAAAGGGTTTTTTACAACAAAGTCGAATGAACAGATATGCCAGTGTCATTTGGAAAGGAATCAACCAATAGGTGAGAAAACAGGGACATCGTTTCCCTCACAGCTTTTCTCACATCTTGGTTTTTGTTCTAAATCTTCTTGTTCCCTGCGTTTGGAAGATGGACAGCTGCCCCTAAGCTGGAGAGGTTCAGGATGTTGTTCTCTAGGCAGTAGACCAAAAGTTGGGATGCTTGAGCATGAAGCTGTTGCTACAACAGCAGAGGTACCAGTGCTTTGGAGACCCTGCCAGTATTGTGCAAACTTCCAGATAGCAGCAAAAGTCATAAGAATGGTTATTCTCTGGTAAAGAGGTAATAAAACCCCAGTGGACCCTAAAGGGCAAAGCCTTCACTTGGGCACCTGAACCTGTCCCTTTCCCAGACAAATATCCTAACAGCCCCAAGACTGAGCACCCTGCAGCTCTTGGCCAGCTCCGTGGGAACAGCCCACACCAGAGCCACGTCCACCCTCCACCAGCCTGGGCAGCTCTGCTCACAAGCACCAAGACCTCCCACTCCAGTAACGAGGACAAGGGCTCTGGCATTGGTGGAAGGACATGGATGGGACATGATTTTTAGTATGCCCCGTGCTCTCTTCAAAGCTGGGGGAGGATGCCTGCAGCAAGCTCTGGTTTCTGTTGGAGTCAGACAGGAGAGACCTCCCCAGTTCTATCCTGGCTATCTTTCCTGAGCTCACCTCAGGAAAACGCTAGTGGTTCTGGCAGAAAGCTCAGGAAAGGGGGCAAAGTAGGATATGGCATGATGACAAGGGTCTCAGGATGGAGCAGGGTGGACATCCTTGCTTCTTCATATAATTCCTTCAACAATATCCCCTTTCACTGATGAAAAGATAACAAGTCCTCCCATCCCTGATAACAACTAAGAGCCAAGAGATCAGTGGTGGGAAATCAGAGATCTCCTGGTATCTCTGGTGACTCAAGCAGCTCTATGTGGCAGGGAGGAGGAAGAGCATGGTTATTCCTCTGCCACAGATGGCCTGTTGCTTCCAAACACCCAGCACCTTTCCAGGGGTTGTGATTTGTCTATAGAAGCTGGTCCAAAAAGAGAGGTGCATGACTGGATGACATGAGGTCACATCATGGCATGTGAACGAGACATCTGTGGTGGGAGGAGAAAAGAAAAAAGGATTTTCCCTGCATTGCTCATCTCCATCTAAGTGAGGTTATTCCCTAAATCACTGGTGGTTGAACTCCAAATGAACCTAATTTTGTCTACCAGATGCCTCCATGCCAGCAGGTGACAGACTCAGTAATTCACCTCTCTGATAACCTCTCTCTCCAGCGTATATGGCAACACCTCAAAAGCTCCTACCTTTGTGGACCCAACGGCAAGACCCAAATAGCTTTAATTAGTGCTCAATAAATAGAAGAAATAAATATTAAATAGAGGCCAAGTCCTCTCAGCCTGTTCAATGTATGTACAATGCATAGCAAAATAACAGTGATTGGCTGTTGCAGACAAATTTGGTACAAATTCAGTCCTCCAAAAACAACAAAAACATCGAGGAAAGTTGCAGTCAACATAAAGCAAAGCTCAGCTGAGACCTGTAACCCGTGAAGAAAGACTGTAACTGCTTTAAAACATCCCTTATCTTTGCTTTCCAGCAAACCTGCAGAGATTCTATTGGGATTTCTGGCACCTGGCCCCAGCGCTGGGGTTGAGGAGATGGGATGAGCCTTGCTCAGCATTACAAACCCAGAGCCAATGCAGGTCCAGGGAATGGGGAGAGTGGGAGGGCTAACAGCACAACTCTGAGCTCAGGGGAATGTCTGGGAGCAGGTGCTGTGCTCTCTGCCAGGGAGAGGCAACCAGGGCACTTGCAGGATGGAAACCAAAACCTGGGTGGGAAAGAATCTCTGGTATTTGAGGAAAGCAAAACCCCCCAAGACAGGGCCTCCAAAAAATTATATTTTCCTGAAGCCTCGAGGCTGTTGCTGGCCCTGGGCATCCCTTGTGTGACCAAGCACAGGTGAGCAGTGATTCACCAAATGACCCAGTTGCCTTCCCACCAGCTGCTCTTTGCAGCTGAGGTGCCGGCCGCAGAGCAAAAAAAATTCATAAAAACAATGAACGAGCGAAACAACATTAACATTAAATTGTGCTGGCAAAAGGCACAGAGACAGAAAAGCTCACGGGCTTCTCACAAGCCGACAGAAAACCCAGTTGTCTCCTGACAGAGAGGGTGATGTCCCAGGTTGTACTAAAAATCTTAAGTCAAAAAATAAATACCACCACTGAGGGAAACTCTTCATGTATATGCAGACGTGCACAACAGAGACGCACAGATACCTACACATCCACACGGAGCCCTGCTTGGGTCCTGTCTCCAAGAGGCTGGATTTTGCAAGCCTCCTCAGCACAGATCACTCTCTCACGGCCTCGTTTCTTTCGTTTTTTCCATGGGTGGGTCACCCCGCGGTGATAAACACAGCAGGGGAGCCCTAGCGACGGCATCCTCCCAGGGAAACCAGCGGTGCCTGTGCCGAGCAGCTCGGTTTCGGGTTGTGCCCTGGCTGCAGGAGCCAAGAGAAACAGCAGCCGTGGCCAGATGGCACCTGGCCAGGGCAAGGCTTCCCCTTGCAGTGTTGCAAAAAACCCATGGCCTGGCCGAGCAGACCCATGTCCTCAACTCTGGGAACCCCCAGACCCATTTCTATGGTCACTTCCATTGTGGTTCCAAGCAAATCTCAACAGAAAGCCTAGATTTTAATGTGAAAATAGTCAAACAGCTCTGCCCTGCATCCCTCTGTCACTCGCTGCCTGCCCTGCTCCGCAGAGCCCAGACAAAGGGACACTTTGGCAGCAGGAGTGACCATCACTCCTTCAGCCACCTCATCATCCAGAGGGGTCAACACTGCAAACCTTTACAGGAGAACAGAAGCCACGGATACATTCAAACCAACAAACAGATCCCAAAATAAATTACTGTTAAAAAAAAAAAAAAAAAAAGAAGAATAAATAAGTACTGGTGACAGCGACCACCTGCATCCATTCTGACATACAATTAAAAATAGAAGAATCGTCGTAACAATAAATAAATAAATAAATAAATAAAAGAGGTTTACTCCAACACAAGTCTGCTCAGGAAACCCCAGGAGCGTGCGGCTGCCAGGGGCTGGACAAGCAGAGGCAGTCCTTGAAGCACAGATCAGCCGGACGGGTGTGAGAGCTGCCGTCAGCCCCGTGCAACCCTCGGAGTCATCTCCTGTCCCACGGGTGGTGGGTGCTTCAACCATCCTTCCCCAGCCACGAGGAACTCAAATCAGTGTTGTGTTTGGTATTTACACCAGTTGCACAAAGCCCCTCTTCTTGTCTCTCCTTTCTGAGCTGGTGACCTCCTGGCTCGCTGCTTCCTTGCTACAGATGCCCATGTGCGTTCGGGGGTGTTAAGGGGCATGAGGCTACTCTTGAAACACTGGTAAATCTGGGGTTTGTGTTGCCATCACTGCCTTCAGCTCTTCCCTGGGAGCAGCAGGATGAGGCGTTTCAGCGTCGAACTGGGAGACACTCTTTGGGGAAGAAGCGTGAGGTTTTCAGCCCTTTACGAGAAGGGAGTTCACTGCAGAAGATGGCCACAGGGCTGCTGGCTGGGCCAGTGCAGGAGGGAAGGCAGTAGCACCTCACTGCAAGAACCTCCATCTTTGATCCCTTAACCACAGCCCTGGAAAGTTTGCTCAGCCCTACCAAGAATGCTTTTCTCTCTGTCCTAGAAAGTGGCCTCCCAGGAGATGGACACATCCCCACCAAGCTGTTTCCCATACCACTGCCCAGCTCTCTGCTTCAGCCATCCTCATCCTCCAGTTACCAAAGAGAGCAAGGTGGGGGATGAGGGACTGGGTAAAAGGGAGGGCTTTTGGGGCTGAAGGCACAGGACAAGGGAGACCAGCAGTAGAAAGAGTACTGGGAAAAAGGGATCCCTGGCATAAAACTTCTCATATCATCCGGGAGGAAATACACCCCAAGCTGCTGTACTTTCCGACAGATAACAGGTTTATACACTTGCTGAGGTGGTTGTCCAGCCCCACCAGAACACCACATGGCACTTGGGCTTCCTCCACTCACCACTTTGCCCTTTCACCTGCTGCCAGCAGGACTGGGGGGCTGTAGGTAACTTTAGCTGGAGGGGTGGGGAGGGATTTCATTTCTCTCTACCCCCTTTCCTCCTTCAGCAGATGCTGGCTTCACTTAGTCCTTCTCTGTGACACTTAAATGACACACCTCCTTGAGTCATTAAGCCCAAACTTGTTAATAAGCATGCAGGATGGAAGGGGAGGGGATGGAAAAAAAGGGAGGGAGGGAAGTCTTAAGCCTAAATCAGCGTCTCTAAGCACCCGGGTGTTGTAAGAGAAAGAAACTCCTCAGCACCAGCTCATCCTGTGCTGGGAGAAGCCTTTTGTTACCCCGCAAACAGCCGGTTGCGCAGGCGACTGGGCTGGCAGATCCCCGGGGCTGCCCAGGGCAGCCAGGGCCCTCCCACCGCTGCCTGGGGCCTCTTGGAAAAACCAGGCAACTAGTGAGGGGCCTCTTCTGTCCCCTTTGCACTGCTCTGTCCTCCCAGTGACCAACTGGGGTGAGAGTGCATCCTTCTGCAGCTCGGCAGGAGCCCTGCAGTGGGGCTGCTAATCCTGCCTCATGGTGGGCTGAGGTGCTTAAGGAGATCCTGAATTCCTCCTGGCACTGCTTAAATCTGCGGCTTGTTATGAGAACATGGAACTGGGGTCCCCTGGCTCATGTGGGGTGCTCTCATGGCTACTCCACAGCTACACTGCCTCTGCACCTCCTGACAGGCTCACCAGCACCTCTTCCTCTAGAAAAACCTAAAACCAAGAGAGTTCTTCCGAGAAGGAAGCCCCAAAGCCCTTGTCTCCCACTCCTCGGAGCAGAGTGGCACCAGCTCCTTTCTCCCTTCTAACCGCCCCAGCCCCACATCTGCTTCAGCCCTCAGCAGTTTGCAAGTCATGGTGCTGGGGCAGGGGAGGGCCGAAACAACCCTGCAAAAGATGGTTCGTGCCTGGTGGGACAGGGCAGGAGAAAGAGCAAGAATGGCTCTTTCCACCCCCCAGGAATTACATCAGGAGGGAGCTCTAGCTTTCTACTTCTAGCAGGGACTGGCTGATGGGCAGTAAATAAATATTTTCTCATGGAAGAGACTTGCTGCACAGTGGGCAGAAACTCTGGCGGAGAGAACCAAGGGGCCTTGGTGGGGACAGGTCACCCCCACTCATCACCAAAGCCTTCCAGCAAATTCCTCCCTAACTGGGTCTCTGCCTTCAACAGAAGTTAACTTGCTGGTTCCTGGTTTGACAGAAGAGCAAGGAGATGAATTCTTTCCTTTGGACCAGCTGGTAGTGCTTTGGGGAGCGACAGCGATGGGGACGTCGGGGAGGATGGAGGAGGTCTGTTGTGACAGACCCTCTGTAAAGCACCAACCCTTCTTCCAGCCCTGGCCCGAGGAGCTGGGACTGATGCACCCAACTCCACAAGGCGACTGCACCAGGCACACGAGGGCTCTTACTCCGAACCGGGGAAGGGGGAATGGCCACTGCCACCACTGTCAGTGCCAGGGAAGATTGCTATCGATGGCCAGGTAGGAGGGAAGGAAGCGGAGAATGCCAGGAATTTGGAGGCGATGGGAGTGACACTCCCTAGCGACGAAGGCTCTCGGAGCTGCCTCCTGAGTCAGAGCTCCTGCTCCTGCTGCGGCTGCTCCTGGGGCCTGAACTCCGGCTGCGGCTCCTGCCCTCAGTGCTGCTGCTGCTGCTCCAGCTTCTGCTCCGGCTCGTTCGGTAGCTGGAGTAGCTCCGGCTGCGGCTTGGGGAGCGGCTCGAGCTGCTGTACCAGGAGGAATAGCTGCTGGCACTGCTGGAGGAGGAGGGACTGGGACGGTAGTAGGGGATGGGACGCTTGCGGGCACTGTGGGGACAGAGACGTGGGTGGGTTACCAGCAGCGTGAGGATTTGCTGCCAAAATCCCCCCAAAGCACTGCTTACTGTGCACAGCACTGACCCAAAACATAATCGAGTTTGTTTTAAAGAAAAAAAAAATGAATACATCTGGTAGCTGGCAAGCCTTGGGATTCAACCCACCCACCCTATGGCCCTGGGGAACATTCCAAGCACCAAGTCTGAGGCTGGGCTCTGCTTGATGTTGTTCCAAAGAGAGCTCGGTATGAAGGTCAGAGTCAAATATTGACTCTCTCTGGTGGGGGACGTCTACACCCTGGGAGAGGGTGAAACAGAAAGCCTGTGGGGGGATCCTGGCAGCTGGTGGGCGAGTCCCTGCTCTGACTTCATCTGCCTTTTTTCTGCAGCTGTTGTGAGACACCCCCCTCAAATCCTCCCTCTGCCTCAAGTTAGAAATCTCCAAGCTCTGGGAGGTGCAGAAGTGCTTGCTGAGCAAGCTCAGGGAAACCAGTCTCCTCCTGGAGAAATCTCCTCTGGCAAGGGCTGGGCCCCAAGGACAGCCCACATCCCACTTCGGGGGGTGCCAGCTGAGCATGTTTCCAGCCCAGGGACTGAATCCCCTTACCTTGTGATGCGCCGGGCTTCGAGGTGGCTGGGAGAGTCTCTCCTGCGTTTCCTCAGGGGCGAGTAGGAGCGCTGCCGCCGGCGCCGCTCGCGCTCCCTGTGCGACTCTTTCTCGCTGGAGCTGTACTTGTGCTCTCGCTCACGCTCCCTAGGGAAGGCACAGGTTGGAAACTGTCACCCTGGGTCTTTGTGGAGGTGGGTTTAGGATGAAGAGGCAACAACCCAGGAAGGCACAGATGGGCAGAAGATGCTCACCTCCAAAAGGGACCACTCTAAGCGAAGCGGTCTGGTGGCATCAGCCTTGGGCACGCTCACTTTGCTGGACAGAGAGATGCTCCTCTGGCTGGAGCTCTCCAGGCACAGACCTGCTGGTTGTGCCTGGGGGTTTCAGCAGTGCCTCCTGCACAGCCAAGCTAAGATGGCTCCCACGTGCCCGTGTCTGGAGATGCAATATTTACCTCCACTAAAACCACTCTTGCCAGCCATGCTGCAGGAGCAGATGAGACCCTGCCTGCCAGGAGGCCGCCCCTGAGCAGAGAGCCCCTGGCATCCCTGTGGAGCTCTGTGGCTTGGCACCGCTCTCCAGAAGGAATGTCTGTGTTGCTATGGTTTTCTGTTTAATTCCCCTACACTTCACTACAGGCCCTTCCATGGAGCACAGCTGACTTGCCACACCCTGCTCACTGCCAGCTGCAAAGCAACACATTAAGGTCAAGGGTCCGATCCTCACACGCAGGGAATCAGGACCCAGGAATGTAATGTTCAAAGGGCATAAAACATTTGCAGCAGCAGAGAGGTCACCAGGAGCACCTGCCCAAAGGTGTCTCTAGGGCTGAGCTGTGGGATGTGTGTTTTCTATGGGGTGTGGAGAGAGCAGAGCTGCCTGGATAGGGTTTCCCTCTTCTAGTCAGTGAGTGCCAGCACGAGGGTACCTGGCATTGGCAGGGGCACTTCCCAGGGCCTGACAATGCTTTGTCAGAGCCACATCTCTGAAAAGCAGAGTGTCTTTCCCTACTGTAACAATAACATCCCTCTCTGACAAAGGATGCAAACTTTTGCAGAGATGAAAGCTACAGGCAGACCCGACTGGAGCCTGTTGCTCTGCCCATCACCTCATGAGAAGGGCACTCCCTGGGTTGTCCTGTGACTTGTCTCCCACTCACATGAGGGCCTAGAAAACAACACCCAGCAGCCACCTACCACCACCCAGCACCCACGGCACACTTCTCTGCACAACACATCCCCCACAAGGGCTCGGAGCAGAGGAACAGCTCCTTGACCTGCCACACATTCTAAGCATGAGATCCTGTGATGCTTCAAAGCCAAGAATAAACCTGGGTCTCCTTCCCAGCAACCTATTCCCAAAAGTGTTTTGTGTAAAATGCCCCATAATCAATGCAGGACAGTCCTTTGCTACAGAAAATCCACTTTTCCCACAGAAAGTGAAAGACTCATTTCCAGGGCTCTTCCCTCTGCAACCAGCACCATCTCTAGGGCAATAAATGGTGAGAAATTTCCACTGGACAGAGGGGCTAACATAACACTCTGCCATGTGCCTTATCCGTGTCCAGGGGACTCCCTCTCACGCCAGTGCTGAGGGTTGAAGAACCCAGTAAGGATTTGGGGCTGGCAGGAGCCAGCAAATGTGCTGGATTCCAGACAAGTGCTAGAGTCCAGACAAGTGCTGGAGGCAGAGGGAAGGCATGAGGCAGCAGATGGCACATGAAGACACAGCCATACCTGCTAGGGCTGTAGCGGGAGTAACTGGGGCTCCGACGAGGCCTTGAGCTCCTGCTCTCAGGACTTTTTTTGCAGGATTTGGAGGAATAGCTGAGGGAACGTGAAGAAGATCTGGAGATAGGCAAGAATCAAAAAAGAGTTAAAGATGCTGAAGGGTGAGGCTGCACCAGACTCCTCCGAATCATGGTAGGGAAGAAACACCCCATATTGCAACATCTCAGCTGAGCTCTGTATGGCCAGTTCACCCCAACCCTGGGCATGTCCCAAACTCTTACACCTCCCTCTTCAAGGAGCCTGCTAGCCTGCAAGAGTTAGAGTTGTCAGAGCCAGTGGTTTTAACTGGCCTTACCTCTTTCCTGAAGAGCAGGACCTGCTTCGGGAGTAGCTGGGAGAGGCTTTGTGGCGTGAGGACCGGGAGCGGCTGGAGCGGCTGGAGCCAGGGGAGGACCTGCCCGTGCTGGTGTAGGAGGCGCTGCGGGAGCATGGCCTCGGCGGGGAGCTGTGCGCTGGGGATGGGAAGAAGTTTTGCTTCTTCTCCTCTGAACAGCTGAGACACAAGGACAGGCACCCCCTGTGAAGATAGATTTGGGCAGTCATTGGAGCTGTGGCTGAACTGGGACTGGTCCTTGGCTGACAGGAGCACGGTGCTCCAGCCAACAAGCACACCCATCCTCCCGTTCCCCAACTGGGGATAAAAACCACCTCCCAGTTCCCCAGGCTGCTGCTGCAGGAAACCCCACTTGTATGGGTCCGAGGCCAAGAGCTCACCTTCCAGGCTGTGTAAAAGGTCTCAGGTGCTGCAAGGGGCAGCTCTTCTGCCTCGTGTCTGACCCACCAGAAGTGTCTGGTTGGCAGAGCCTGGCTCAGACCAGGGAGTGGTTCAGGCCCTGAGGAGGGAGTGAGGTGAGAAGTGGTGGAGCAGGGGAAAGCCAGAGCATGGGAGGGCAAGCTCCTGCACTCTGCAACCAGCATGAGTGGGCATGTCTCAGTGCCAATGGATGGGGCTGCATGAATTCCTTTGCTTCCAGAAGTGCACTGGGTATGAACTGGGGTTAGAGCCCAGCAGCGAGGCAGCTGCCCAACAGCCAGGGCCAGCTGCAATCCCAGCTCCACCCATGTGAAGGCAGAGTTATCCCACTCGAGTCACAATGTGAAATGTGCATACAGCCCGAAAATTTTACCTTCTTAACTGAAAATTAGGCTTGTTCTTCCTAACCCCAATTCCTCTGGCTCCCTCTCCTCTCTTATTCAGTGCTTCCACTGCCAGACCACATCCTGGCTCTCACTTACAGCTTTTAAGGGCCTGAGCTGGACAAGCTCCCAAACACCACTGCCTGAGCATAGCCTTGGGTACCAGCCACCATGCTTCAATGCCTTCATCCCCAGCATCTGCTGACAACACTTCAGGAATAGGAGGCAGTGCTGGAATCTGGCATCTGCTCCCCTCTCCCAGCAATGACCTATGGCACTGGATGATGGTTTGACTCCTGCTCCCAGTGCTAATGTCCCATGTCCCTGGTGCACAGAGCTGCTGTTATGTTATCCTGCAGCCAGCAAGGTCCCTGTGTTCCTCATCTGCAGGAGTTGCTGTCTTGTCACCCAAGAACAGTCCTGAATGTGCTGGGAAGGAGCAGGCTGAATTTGGCTCCTTGGACAGGTGAAAGAACAGCCTGTAGTGGTTTGAAAGTGAACCCCTCTTCCCTTCCCCACAGTAAGCTGAGTGGGAAAATTAGCACAGCAACCCCCCAGTGCACCTGCCAGGTTTTGCCCAGAAGGGCCAGCGACTTTTTTTTCTTTGACATGGCCATGTCCAGCTGAGTGGGCATGTTTTCAGGTCACAGCCTGACCCAGGGTCAAGCCCTGTACTGGCCAAATGAAAGCCAGAACAGCCAGCATAGGCAATGCCCAGGGGCACAATGGCTGAGGTTTCATTTTCCTCCTCAGGCTACAGTATTGGTCCTTGCTGGGTTCTGGACTCCAGACTGACAAGAGTGTGGGTCTGATTTATATCTAAAGTGCCTCCAGACCACAAAAACCTCCCCTCCAGATCACCACTGCAACTGGTGAGCGGGTGGAAGATACAAAGCAACAACGTACCAGGAATTTGGCTGCCAGCAGCAGCTACTGGTAATCACTGACCTTCGGTCTTGTCCCTGGGCATCTGGAGACAGATTTTCCAAAGCTGTTCCCTTGGTCTGGGAAAAGCAACTGGTGAAGGAATTTCCTGAATCAGAGCTGTTATCGCTGTTGGCCAGCATGGGCTTCCCGGACGAGAAGGCATGGCCAAAGCCATCATGGACTAGACTTCTTTTCTCCTGGCTGTCCTTTGACCTGGATGAGTTCGTTTGAGTGGAGGGAGGGGAGGAAGTATCGTTTCCTGAGTCATATTCATGATACTCTCCATTCTGGCTCGCTAGGTTGCCAGGCGGGCTGTCTGATTTGGTAAAGAGGTCAGCAGAAGACCCTGACTGAGAGATCTGAAAGCAAAAAACCCATTTGGCATTGTTTGAATGTGGTTTTGTTTTTTGAGGGGGGAGTATTTTTGGTTTTATTTTGCCTTTTTTATTATTTTTTTAAATAAACCCAGAAATGTTACCATCATGATGCACTGAAACAAAAGGAAAGGAAAGAAACAAAGTGAGAAAGAAAGAAAAAGAAGAAAGAGGAGAAGAAAACAAAAGCACATATCCCTGAAAGAAATCCACAGTAAGAAGAAACTTCTTTTCCCCCTGCTATGATAACGGGAAGATTTAGAGATCATGCAAAGAGTATCAGCATGCGACTCATGTTAAACAAAAGAGTTCAACAAAGTAAACGGGCAACCAAAGAATCAAAATAACTAACTAAACAAAAGAGGTATAAGAGAGTACAAAGCCCTTATTTAACCTCAAAGAGGGGAGAGGAAAAAAAAAAAGGGTATATGCACATGGAAAAACCTACATAATCCTTGGAAAGAAAACAAAAATGAAACAAAAATCTTAAATGAGTGAATTTATTTAAGCTTCCTTAATAAAGAGGCTGAATGAATGTAACTAAAATAAGCAACGAAAAAAATCAAATCAAGGGCTTCTGTACGAAGTAAAAACTGGCAAATAAACAAGCTTATAACTAAAAAAAAAAAAAAAAAAAAAAAAAAAAAAAAAAAAGGGAGGGGAAAAAAAAAAAAAAAACCCCCAAAAAAAAAAGGAAAAAAGACACTCC
>JAOEGS010024279.1:0-58079 GCA_025447755.1 Corythornis vintsioides
ATCTGTTGTGTCCACAGGCACTTAACTTCCAAGCCCTCCCTTTGCCAGCATGCGATGCTGCTTTGGAGAACATGAGCAATGAGTAACCTAGAGGAAACACTCAGTTTATGTGATTCATTAACCCTTGTGGTAACACATCCTTTGGCAAGGGATTTTTAGCTCTAGACCTGGCTCTTCTTTGCAAATCAGGCCTTTCACCATATGCTGTGTCCTGTTTGGACCTTTCTGCTCTGTCAGTGTTGGATGTGGGATCTTGTCCCACTGATATCCACTGCTCCACACCAAGTTTTCTATTGCCAGTGGTTCTCCTGCCAGGGGCAAATCACTCTTGAATTGCACTTGCTGTTCTTCTGCTGAGGTGTTTCATCACTTTTGTAGATATTGATCTGCTTTTGGAATTGTTGCAATAAAACAGCTTTTTCCATGAAAACATCCAGAACAGGAATTTCTGCAGGAATGAAAACCTCCAAAACTTTTCTATGACAAACATCCTCTAAACCATGCTTTTCAGAAGCAAAGGAATGATTCATATGGAACATGCTACCAATAAAGACTGGAACAGCAATAGTTATCTTGCACAGAACCCTATGAAAAGGGATTTTCAGAAGTCTAAAACAGTATCTTTTCAGCCTGGAACATCTAGACTGTCTCCATTGGAGTACAGGTGCGACAGGCACTACAGTGATTTTGTTATTTTGGTGAAATCCCTCTGCTGTGCCAAACATAAAATCAGATTTCCCTGAAAACTGCTCACTAGATCTGAGCACAATTTTCTAACTTTTGTGTTATTGTAACAAGAGGTTCAGTGCAATGAGCAACACCAACTGTCTTGAAGGGAATTGCTCCATTTCATTTATCCAACAAGACTATCTTAAGATTTTCCCCCCATTTACTCAGTAGACTATACAGGGTTTTTTGCCAAATTCAGTTAATTCAAACTGCTTCAAAACTCACAATTAAGAATAATGCAAAGTAATCAACAAAAGAGGACTGATGCAAATACATCACCCCAGCCCTCAGGGTCTGGTTAAAGAATTGTCCCAGCTCCTTCTGCTTGCCTTCTCCCCTGCACAGTTATTCTTTCACCCTTATTGCCAGCCACTGCTAGATGAGAAAAGTATTTTATTTGTTTAGTGGCAGTACATAAGAGCACATCTCATAAATGGACCCCACCGTGTTATGTGTTATATAAACGTTGCAGTAACACAACATTATTCCTACCAATGAACACAGTTAAAATTTTAACAATTGGTCTCACATTGATCTGCTCCTTCATCTCAACCTTTCCCATCACTGACAATTGACTGGAGTATAAACATGCAAAAGCAGAAATAAAGATTTTTAATAGGTCAGATCTCTATGAATTAGAGTAGCTTGGAGGAGGTCAATAGAGCTGTACTGATTTACAACAGCTGGATATGCATCTCCCATAGCATATAGGCCTCATATGCATGTTTGGGAAGAAAAATTACCACCCCAAAAAAATCTGCAGTACTTTTATAATGTCTTCCATGAAACCCAAATAGCAGTAGCTCAATAAATATTTTGAACTTCTACTGTAAGAACATAATAAATTGTGAAAATTGTGGTGCTCTTTTGATGTAGTAAGTTGAGAGCTCTTAGTGAATCAACTTTATAATGAATTCTTTCAGATACTGATGAAAATGGTTCACTTACTAAGGAACTTAGCGTGATTTTGAAATTAATATGGTAATTTAAAACTACTTCGGTAAAAAAAAAAAAAAAGGTTTAATGACAGCTGAAACCTGAAAGGGCTAAAAGATGGAGGCTCAATGAATAAAGCATTTGCTGCTTCTGCTCTCCAGGTTTAGCTGATGTTATTGTCACATAACAAATGTTCAAGTCCAACTCCTCATATGGCAGGCAGACGCTAAATGAAAACTCCCGAGTCAACTCTGGCAGCACTGAAACTGGTGGCAGAGCTCCATTATTTTCTGTGGTCTCTGTTTGCTTCTAACCTTCACAAACTAACTTTAATGACAAAAACTGAGCAGCAGAAATTGTGGTAAACTGTGGACCACCTGTTCTCTCTCACCTTGTACTCTGGAGTCACACAAAACTCCAGTATTCACACTTCACGTCTAAACTATCATCAGTAAGGACACGTTCCCGAAACGATGTAGGAGATGAGGAGAGGCAAAGGATTCTTTTCAGAGGCTTGCATTTGGTCATCAGTGAAAAACTGTTCATATGACCAACAACAGTCTAAGCTTATTTCCTCAACGCATTAGGAAATGATTCATTATCTAATCTTATTTACATCATGGGCATCCAAGTCATTCTCTCTTTTTTTAATCCTTAAATCCCAGCTAAATGGATTACGCCAGTACAATTTGTGTTTGGAAATCCTACCTCTGATTGCCTTCTGGGTAGAAATAAATACCATCATATCTATGCAATCTAAACACTGGAGTCAAGTCCTCATTGGAGGTATATGACTGTGGCTTAGTCAGATGTATAGTGAGCTGCATCCATTTTTTTGAGTTTGCATTTATTAAAATATTGGCTAATATATAGTAGGCAGAGAGAATTTCAGGACTCCTCAGGTATTATCAACCACCTGCATGTGGTTAAGCAGCATATTAGTTGGTCCATAACTACTAAATAACTGTAACTACTAAAAATGCATTAAAAATAGCTCTGAATGACACCATATTGATACTCAAGTTGAAATAAAAGCAGCATGTGCAGTCTGAACAGCATAAAGGAGTAGAGGCAGACCTTAGATGGACAGTACAGAACTTTACATGCACCTAGTTTTTAAAGTGACAATATTATCAAAAAAAAAACACCAACCCTGGGACTTTACAAATGAAGTGGAATGGTTTTTCCTGAAAATTTTAGTATTAGTTTTGTTCTCAGAGGGCACAGGATTTTTTTTTCAGAATACAAAGTCTAGTTACTTTATAAATCTAATTCTTCTGGGAATTCTGGCCCATGATTTTTTAGCCCTTGTAAATCAATTCGTACCATTCTGGCTGCACTTGTTTCCAAGGATTCCTGAGACATCTGGATGTCACATTTTTCTTACCGACAACTGCAGATGGCAAACTAGTGTAATGATGTGTGGCTGCTCCAGAAACCACCTCCACCCTTCCCTCCAGCATATTTAGAGACAGCCAGGGCTGATGACCAGATCTCAGGATTTGGTCATTAGCAATTTAAGTCTAGTTGCTGCCTAAAAGCATTTCCCTTGCTTCCAGTGAAATGGGATTGAAATGGGCTTGTCATCTGAGACCTTTATTTTCTGATATGGTCTCTATGGCCGTGGTATCCAGAGCACTCAGCACTTAGAGAGAACCTGTCATCGAGGAGAAACTGAGGCAAAGATAAATTACATGACTTGCCCTGAAACTGAACTCAACTGAACTCAAACTGAACTCAAATGTCCTAAGTCCCAACCTGACAACTTAACTACTGGAATCATCTGTCACTGAAATAGTAAGAAATTGAGAAGAAAATGCTGTGCTATAAACATCCTCCCCTATATTTATCCAATATGATATTTGATTCTGTTGTTTTGCTCTGTTATTAAAAATGTACAAGACACTGATTCAAAGTGCTTTCATTTATAAGGTTCATAATTCTAAATCTGTCTAAATATGAGGTTGCATGAAATCCTAGGAAGATTATATGACAAAATATTTGAGGGGGGGAAAAAAATCAAAAATCAAAAATCTTGGGTTTGTCCCAAAAACAGGATCAGCCATATTTTCCTGAACAGAATTTTCTTTTGAATTACACATGGATTGGTGTTTTGGGGGAGGGGGTTGGTTGTTTGCTATAGAAGTATTCTATTTTTTTTTTTTTTTTTTAAGGAAAAAGATCCATTTGTATCTCTGAAAATCAGACAAGCAATTTAGTCAGAATTTTTAACATTCACTATATCCCTACTGTGCTATCCTCAGACTGTCCCTTTTCAGATTTTTCTCTATATTTATTAAATAATAGAAATGACAGTAAAATAGGGCTGATCATTGGAACTCTGAAGGATAGAGCCATTTATAGTATAGCTGTGGTAGCACTAATGGAAATGTGAAGTGCATGAAGGAAATATGAAATGTAACACAGAAGAGAAAAAGACAAATTCCAATGAAATCACCCAGGTTTTCAAGAAGAAATTCACTGATTAGTGACAATGTATTTCCTATTGTGATGTCCTCCTTTCCTCTTCACAGAAAACTAGTGTACGCACAGTAAATAATGCTGATATTAACAAAGAGGTGCACTAAAACTAAAACCAGATGAGTGGGTAATGAAGTGATTAACATGAGAGACAAAAAAGCCCTGGGTGTATTTGACTGAAGCTCATACACTCAGTTCAACAGGCAGCAGCAGTGAAGGAGATTGGTAAAATGCTCATATACATTAAGAGGCAAATCTGTAACAAAGCCAATAAAATACTTTTTTACAAGACCCTATGGGGCTAAACCAAACTCAGAATATAGTGTCCAATTTTGGTCATGAGATTGGAAGACAGATGTAAATAAAATGGAGAAAATACAGCAGAAGACAACCCAAATGATTAATGTACTGGAGAAGGCTAACACAGGAACTGAGAAAATGATGAAATGGGAATTATTTAGCCTCAAGGAAAGGTGATTAGGAGGTGAACTGACTGAAATATTTAAACTACCTATGGGTTATTATAAAATTAAGCTTGAAGATAAATTTGAAGTTTCGTGACAGACCAGAAATAAGAGATGCAGGATTAAATAACCTATTCTCACAGGTCACTGTGGTACACAAGTTAGCTGCATGAGATGCCTGCATTTGGAAACCACAGTAGTGCCTTCATACTACAACAGAAAGGCACACAGAGTCTCTGAATAACTTGACACAAGCAGTGAGAGCTGAAAGCTTCATCATCTGCAGCATCAGCAGCAAAGTTCCTCACTGGCAGAAGTTCTGAGTGGGTAGAGACTGCTCGATCCAGACCACGACTGTGGGGAGATGGGGCTGCCTCCTCCTTTTCATACGTGCATAGTAGCTCAATGTCTAGTTCCCAAATGGACCAGCCAGTTCCCTGCCAGAAGGATGGATTTCAGGCAACATTTTCAGTGTTATCTTTGTATGTCATGCTCTGAACCTGAGGGTGGGATTCATCTCACCTAACTTTAGCCATCTAAGGTAAGGCAAGGCACCAACTTCAAGGTAGTCACCTCAGGTGCCACTGCAGTCACTGGAGAGAGGAAAAGATCCTGCCAATGCCTATTCCAAGGCATGTGCCTGTGATAGGTAAAATTAATTGGTCTCTGGAGGTGCCTTTGTCTCTACTGGCAGCTTCACAGCTAACTAGGCTTGAATCCCAGGGCTAGGCAACTTCTTGGCAACCACTGCAATGGTGCCTCTGAGTTATAAAATGAATGCCAGAGTAACAGAGCATACAATAAAAGCAGGAACTACAGAAGTGGGGGCGAGATTCTAGGCCAGGTAGATGGCATTGAAGACAAGATTTAAGTCCCTGGGGTAAAGTGAGAGAGATGATGAGGAAAGGTAAAGAGTTCAAGCTCACTTATAGTCATTCAGGAACCTGGGAGTTAAGCAAAATTTTTTGATGAACAAACAATTCAGTTTGTCACTGATGGATGAAGGCTCCGAATCTGTATTGAGACAGTCCTGACATGGTACTTAAATAATGCAGACTAAGAAAAATAAACTGTACCTGAACAAAGACAGGAAGAGGATACTGTGGCTATTAACAGTGAAATATGATGTTGCTAATTAGCAAATGTTAATAGTAGGACTGGATATACAGTGGAATGGAAACATGGAATCTCAGGTGAAAGTAGGTGATAGCAAAATACTATTAATCTGGAAAGGTATAATGAGGAAAACAAAGCAAGAGAAAATGGAAAGGCTGATTGTTCCTTCCAGCAAGAAAATTTTATTATCTGTAAAAACCCAAAAGTGGATCCTATTTTTTTCTGTACCAAAACAAATTTTATACAGTATGTATACTGCTTGGACTATATTTTTTTTTTATTAAGAAACCTAAAAATGCGCAATATTAATCTTCCTAAATACTATAGACTTGTGTAAAACACAGAAATCCAGTGAAGTAGAGACAAAAGCAGTAGAAAGGTGAAGGATTTTACAGCAGTGACATAATCAGGATGAAAAGGAGAAGGGGAATGTGGGAAGAAAGTAGAGAGTGATATGTATAACTAGATGTCCAGATCAGAAGATAAATATGTAAACAGATCTTCAGATTTTCAAAAACACAATATATATATCAAACTAGGTGATCAAGATTTCCACTTTTTAAATTATTTTGACATTAACTGGAAATAGTAATAATATAGACATACTTTCTGATTAACTCTTTCAGAACCTATTTTGGGTTTCTGTACCACCTGCATGAGATGAAAGAGGATCATAATTCTCCTAGACTTTGCTTAAAAAAAGGAACCAGGATGATGAATAAAACACAAGTTATTGCACAACTGGAATTCACTGATCTACCATTAGATCAGAAAGATTGGCAAGAAAAAGGTAGCAGCATCATGTAGCACTCATATGACAGTGAAACTTTTAAAAAACATAGAATAAATTACAATTGTTGTGAATAAAGGATTTGACAGAAAAGAGATTATGGTGTAGTGGCAAATATTTAAGAACAGATAAAGATGATAATATAAAAATTAATTTCATCAGACCCCACCAGATTGTAGGTGAAGAGTTTGGAAGCTGAATACAGTTTTGCTGAAGCATAAAATCACAGATAATCAGGAGTAACCACAAATACTGGGAAAAAAAAACAAACCAGTAACAGTATGACTGCACCTTACCAAATAACTGATTTTTATTTTTCTTAAGGTAATATAAAATGGTATGGTTTTACGTGGTGGAAGCATAAACTGAATGTGAAATCACAGAATGGTACTATTTACATTTAAAAAGAAGAAGAAAGGTTATGATAAAAGTCAAAAAACCAGCTTAACAGCCCCACTCAGTTCTTTGTGATCACATTTGTCCTTTCATGAGTACAAAGAAGACACAATGAGATTGAACACCTGTAAATTCAAAAACATCAACTTGGTAATTTTGCTTTCCCTGGTAGTGCTACCTAACCAGCTCTGAGGATACACTGCAGTAAAGAACCAAATATGAGTCAATCTGGGCAGATCTTATTTTTCTTCTTTGTGTGTTTTTTTTTTTTTTTTTAGAAGAGAATAATGGACAGTTTAAAGAGGAACGAAAGATTCTATCCATAGTACTATATAGATATAATACTAAATAGTACGTACTAAAATTGTACATATGTATATGTTTGTACAATGTATATACATTTAAGAAACACCTTGGTTTTGTTGTGGAAACATAATTATGATGAATTTAAATACATCCAGACAGAAAGACAGGACTCCTATCCTTACTTTTGCCTTCCCATCAGAGAAGAAGGATGATGCTCTGTCTCCTATTAATAGCTCCAGAAAAATGGCAGGATGTTTCTGCTCACACTCTGACAGAGAAGGACCTGACTGCTTGAAAAATTAGTGGCTGCCAAATGTAAAGCTAGGGATGGTCTGGTGAAACTGGCAGTCTGAGTGCAAGGTAGAAAATGAGCCCTTGGCAATATCATGTAAGGAGAGGCTGAAGTTTTTTTTATTAAAAATGTAGTCTGAATGTGTTAGATCTCTGCAAACAGTGGAGGCTAATGAGGCAGGTTTTCACACACAAGAAGACTCATGGTTGGGTGGCCCTGGGAGAGTCTCTCTCCCTTTCATCTCTCTTCTCAACCCAAACCAAGATTTAGTTCTAGTTTTCTATTCCCCAGCCTTCTGGATAAGCATGCAAGGGGAAGGTCAAGAATGGGAGACATCACATGAAATATGGCTGTGGCTTGCAAGGTTGTGCATCATGAAGGCAGTGATGCAGAGAGGGATGAAGGGCCATTGGGTCCATGGGCTGAGTGTGCTTTGTGTTGTGTGTCAGGCTACAGGCACAAGCTCACCCTCAGTTATGCATACCTATGACATCACCTTGCCTATGCCACCAGCTTCTGGGCTTAGAGATCTTGCTTTGGGTCCAAGAGAACATGCTCTGACTGGTTAAAATATAAAATGGGACACGAGGTTTTGGGATTCTGGTCCTTCCTATGCCATTAACCCATAGCTTGATGGGAAGCATTCTAGAGTGTGCCTCAATTTCCCACTTACAAAGGAAGATAGTATTCTTGTCATGTAGTGTAGGATAATCCTCATCATTGCAGCCCAGAGCATATTTTGTTATCTGAAGTAGGTAAACACACCTGAATTGTTCAATATTATTCATCTTGCATGTAGGAAGGAAGAATTTTGGCTGTTCCAAGGCCCTAACTTCTCCCTCCTGCCTTTCCTTCTGTTCAGAATGCCCCAAACACATGTTGGGGAAATAACACAGTGATGGCAGCTGAGGCAGGGCCAGTGGGTACTAAAGTGTGGTTTTGTCAGTTTAATAAACTGCTGCTCTTGCAAAAATGGCTGCAGTCTCTAAACTTAACCCCTGAGAACTTCAATTATTTTATCCACCAATCTTTCGGATTACTGACACCCTCCAAGGGAAAAGCTGTTGTCTTAGATTAGCCAAAGCAGCTACAATGCTGCCTTCCTTAGAGACGGAGGACGACTTAGCTGTCTTAGCCTTGGAAAATCTATATAATCCAAAGATTAATCCAGAAGACCCTGATCTCTTTGCAGCAAAAGGCCATTCCTAACAAACTGCTTTCTCTCTAGCAAAACTAGCTCTTCACTTTCTCTTTCAGCCTAGAGTAAAAAGAGCTGTAATTGTCCTAATAAAAGCATTTTAGCATCACGGATAGCAACTGTCATAATACAATTTCTTGCCTAGATAAAATTTATCCAGAGAGTGAAATGGTTCCTACATCCCTTACTATGAAATGAGAGTTAATTGCTTTCAGTTAAATGAAAGCACCAAGGAAACTAGATGAACAGCTTTCTCTTGGATCTCCTACAGGTATCTTAGGCTACAAAATACTTGGTACTCTATGTATGTTGACTTTAAAATCATTGTGGGATACAAAATAATGCACATTGCCTCTCTGAGCTGCTTCATTAGCCTGATTTACCTTCAAGGTTCCTGTTCCAGGCAAGTCTGCTAGTCGCATACAAAGGGATCAGCCACAGTACTCTGCAGCGTGAGCTTCGTCTTTTGTCCTCCCAGTAAGAGGAAGGGAATAAAGAAAAGTATAAAAACAAAATCAACCCTTCCCTACAAAAGTAGTCTGTCAAATTAGCTGGGCACTTCAAGTACAAAGATCTTCAAATTCTCACTTTTGCTCTAGTTTAGAGACAGAGAAGAAAAACCTCGTTTAGCAACAAAACACAGTCCTTGACCTACCACTTTTAAAATAACTAATCAATCTCTCTCTCCCTCTGTCCATCTTTTAAAAGATTGAATGCAATTTGAAAAGAAATGTCCAAGAAAGCTCAATTGTGTGGCAAAGCAGAAGCTAGATCTGAAGCAAACAGGAAAAGCTGAAAATGCCCCTGCTCCTGTGAATGAGGTAGCAAAGGAGACAGAGCGCCAGAGAAGGGTGTGGGAGCTTCACAGGTTGCCCAGAGGTCCACAGTAAATGAAGCCACGTGCATCATCTTACCTGCTCTTCCTAGTGATCGTGGGACATTTTAGAGTGTGACCTTTTGAAACGTAAATAAAACACTGTAGCTCCTCTCCTCTCCTGAGGGCATCTGTAGCATGAAACTGAAGGCGGCCTCACAGTTGGCAGGAACTGTGTGAGGCTTTCTGTTTACATTTATTTGTATACAGACACTGCCTTGTTTGCTGCTTTTTCTAAATTACTGCCCTCTGCATTTTCTTCGTTTTACATGCGCTGCAGTTAAATCGCTTTTTCTGATAAATAGGGAAACTTGATGACTTGAAAAAATCCTTCCATGTCAATTCTGCAGTTCATATTCATGCTGAGATTGTATCTAATTTTGAAAATCTTCACACTTGTGCCCTGCCATCATGTGTAATCTTTTATGCATGGCTACCTCCACTGCTGCTGAAGCAGTTGCTATGCGACAGATGAACCTGCTCCGTGGGGCCCTGACATTAGTAAAAGCAAATTGACCACAGGAGCACTAATCTAGCATGAAAAGCAGTTGGTGCCGTGCATTTCCTAGAGAAGGATTACCTAATCAACAAGCAAAACCTCCTTTTAAACGTGAGCTGAATTACCTGGGTCTGGATTTCCCTGTTTCACACCTTTTTGCTACACCAATTCACCCTGAAGAGTGCAGCCTGGGAAGGTGCATTACTCCAGAGGCACAGGGACTCACCTCAGATCAGATTCTCCAGCTCTCACTCTGGCCTGCTTGCAAATTTGTCATCTGAGCTGATAGTTGCTGTAACTTGTTTCTCCAAGGTTACCAAAAACTGGTAATGAAGACAAATAAGACAAAAGATGGTCAGACAACAGTGAATGTCACCCTCTTATCACTTCACTGATAAGTCACATGAACTTTTAAGTGTCAAAAAAGGGTTAGATGCAAAAGTAGTCACCTAATCCACATGGAAACTGGGGTATAATGCCTTCAGCTCAAAAAGCACTGCAGTACACTGCCGTGTTTCTTGGAGAAAGTGATGTCAGGGTTATTATACTTTGCCAGCCAGATCACTACTAACATCATTATTAGTGATTTAACCCTGCAAGTACTGGGTAATTTTCTTTGAATCCATCACCAAACATATGATTATATTAGAGGAAATGAGTCCTGACTCACATAAAGGTTCAGCTGACCTCTATCCTGCATGTTTCTGATGAGGGCAAGGCAGATAATCTACTGTTTTCTCCTAGAGGTAAAAAGGCTTTTTAACCTTTATCTTGTCACAGGTGAACAGAGTTGCTAGAAAAAAGTGAATTCAAAAGCCACTTCTGAAATGGGTTTTATAATGTGAAGCATTTTCAGGAAAATTAAAGATGCTTTGAAGTTGGAGGCTTCAAATTTGCCCAGTCAGGGGTGTTTGCAACTTCACAACAGCCCAGTGAGATTCTAGTGGTACAACTTCCATTAACCTTAATAGGAACCAGAGCTAAATCCCCACCTCGAATATTGAACCACCACTGTCTGTGTCTCTTCTAGTCTACATAAATTGCCTTGAAGAGCAACACAAATGCACACATATTGCCAGTGGCATAGTGCTTAAGCATATATTCAGTACACCTTCATGCTGACCTCAGATGGGTCCTGCCCCCCAGCCTGACCACAGCCCCGTGCACATCAACGCACCAGCCTTGCCCTACACACGTACAAAGTTCTTCATGTCAGATAAGCCTCAGTTCTCCATGTTACACCAACAGCTTTTTGTGCAGGATTATCTGCTGCCATAGGTAAGGATCTATGGTGTTCCATACTTGAAGGACTTTTACAATCAGACCCATCACAAATGAATCAAGGTCAGATGTAGTACCAGTGAGAACTCGGAAGGTAGTTCAGCTCATATGCATACAGGAGATATTGAATTCATATTGGACCAGTGCTCTAGCGCAGATCCCAGGGCATCAACAGACATCAGCCAGAGGTAACTATTGGATAAATTCAAGAAAGGTTTTAGAATTTCACATGGTACTTTCTTTTTTTTCTTTTTTTTTTTTTTTCAATATATATTTGACTTTGAAGCAACCTCTGTACCAAGGGACTGTAATCTAGTGATTTGAACTTGGTCGACAAAATACCCTGTAGTTTTAGGCAAATCACAGAAGTCACCATGTGCTGTAAATCAGCTACCACCTCAGAGTTCTCATCCAGATGTGTGCAGACACATGTTTAAAAGGCACAGACATGTGGGGCCCTTATTTACCATCTCAAACACTAGCTGGTGTAAATCAGCTTCAGTTCTCTGTCCAACTATTTCCCCTTCCTGCTCTGCAGTCACATCTGTGTCATTTCACTTCTCCATGCCTGCTGGTTAAAATATTTATCTTATCTTTGAGATGGTAATACTCTTTCTAGGCTGCACTGAGATATATTTATAAAATATGTTTAAAAAGAGCTAGGTGTTATTTGTGTTTAGTCAAAAAAAAAAATTAAATTGATATTTTAGACCTCCCTAACCAACCCACAAGAACCTGTGAGTTCTTGGCCCCAAGGAATTTACAGAGCATACTGTCACTCACTGTGGATAAGGATGTAGCCAGGAAATGTGACGTATTTTGCACAAGTCTTACCTCTGCATGGACTACTTTATCCAACAAATGTCCAAATCCAGGGTACAGAACTGGGAGGTCAGTGAATCCATGCAGCTTCACTTGTTGGCCAGTGACTCCTTCAACTTGCTGATGAAGGCTGCAGACATCTGCTAAGAATGAGATACAATACTCTTAATATAAAGTCACTGCAAAACTGCTCCTCTGCCAGTTAGAGCTCCTACTGTTTTCATGAGCAGTTTAAGTACATTTATTCTTGCCCCAGGTTTAACTAGCTCTTCTCCCTCTCCCTTCTTCACTTACCCCTCCCACAGAATGTGTGCACACAGTTCAGTATATATCCTCATAGAGAAATTAGATCCATTCAGTCTTGACTTGAGTAGGCTCAGTAAGTTTTTAGGATGTGCTACAACCCAAGAAGAAGAGCTGTGCAAGCTGGTTCTGCGGGAGGCAGCTCCTGTTCTGGAAAGCTGTAAAGGTGCTTCAGCACAGCATTCCACCTGAGCAAAGTGCTGCTGCATTGCAGGGCACTTCAGTTGAGGTTCAGGGCTAAGCTGGTGCTGCTATTTCCACATTTGAGTGCACCATCTGGATGTACTAGCTTGGGCAGGTGTTAGCTCAAGGCTTTCTTTGCTGTACTTCAATAAACAGAATAGATCCGTCCCCACTTGTCAGGCAAGCTCTCCAGTTCCACCCCACTGTCCTTTCTGGCACCTGTTTCAGCTTGACTTCATTTTCCTTGAAGGTAAGTGATGAGAATTATACAGATGAGAATATTCAAAACTCATCAGTGTTTTGTACAATGGTCTTAATATTTCCCTCTTTCTCCTGGAATTAATGGGTCCTGCGATCACATATGGGGCTTCTGCCCATTCATGTTAATTTGCTCTCTCCTATTGTTCATCAGAGCTTTTTTTTTTTTTTTCTGCCCTAACAGCCTCTTCTTTTTTTGGAGCAGTAACACAAATTATCATTAAGCAGGGCAGTGCACAAACCCTCAAGGGCTACAATTAGGTTTTGGGGTTCCATGTGGGAGGACTGCACCAGAATACTATAATCCTTTCTTTATTCTTTAATGATCATTACTCTCTCAATGTATTAATAAAATTCATTTCCTCTCCTTCTGGATACTCAAGACAAAAGTAATTAAAATAAAAATTAAGAAGCTCTTGTTGTATGCTATAACAAGGGTCCAAATTCAGCTTTCAGCAAAGCTCCACAGCTTGATTCTGTGCCCAAAAAAAACTCACTGGAAAATATCTCACTGACTCTAGCTGGGCAAGGTCAGGCTCACCATGAGTTTCATATTTATATTCGTAGGCAAAAACTTTTCCCCTATCTCTCACTGTGAAAGGAGCAACTTTTCCCTACTCTAGAGATTAGCACCTTTTGTGAATGATTTCACCTGGAATCTGAATGCTCGTGTGAGTTTTCTGGTTCCTGCTCTGATCTCCGTGTGAGAACAGAAATTTTCAGAAGGCATCCTGAGGTTTATGCAATTTCCTTTTTTAAAATTATTATTTTAATAATTAAAACAATGACCAGACATTCTGCATGTATTTTACAAGAGGATAATACCTATTTCAGCACTTGTCTTCTGTCTTATATCTTGTCATCTCTGAGGATTAAGTTTCTATCCCTTGCTACATGGCCCACCAAGGACTGGGAGCAAGGCTGGAAACAGAAGTGCACGAACTTCAAAGTCAGAGCTGGGTGGAAAGGAGGATATAAAAAAATCCAAGCCCAAACTTATATGTTTCATATGATGAAAACTAATTATAAAATCAGAATGCATTACCGTAATTGTTTATATCTGTGTTTTAAGGAATTTGCTGTCTTCTGAATCTAATAAACGAAGGAACTGAAGCTTGACTGCTACAACAGTTTTTAATCTGTTTGGAAATTAGTCCAAACAATGAAGAAATGCTTTCCAGTATTGCAAGAAAATGTTACAGTAAGGAAAGAAAATGGAAGGGAAAGAGAAACCTTAAAAAAAAAAAAAAAAAAGAAAAAAAGGAAAAGAGAAAGAAAATAGAAACAAACAAAACTGCTTAATCATTGACTGGGGATAATTAGGGGCAGAATGTGCCTGGCTCACCTGGAGTGCAGGATGGCAAACAAGGACACATGAAGAATTACCTTGGCTCCCTGATCCCACACATCCCCAGCAGATGCCATGGGTTGCTCCCCAAGGAAACTGAGCCAGGAGCACTTGTGCACTGGCTGGGCAGGACTGGCAGGTTACAGACAGGGTATTATGATCCCACCCCTCACAAATACTTGTGAGCTCAGTGTTATCCCCGAGGTTCAGCAGCAAATGACTATGGTACTCTGTTGGCAAGCTAACTGTGAAATATCTGTCAAGTATCACCATCTCTGTGTTTTTATCCCTCTCAGCAAGGTAGTCTTCAAGCATCTGCTCATACCTCTGCAGCTGAGGCAGATTAATTTAAAGGATAAAACACCAGACAGAGAATAATTGCTTAAGAGCAGCCAAAGCAGAGTTATAGTAGAGCTATGTTTAGTATTAGCACAGATCTTTCATCCTATTCTTGGCCATAAAAAAAAATTAGTCTTTTTCGCATATATCTCACTTCTACAGCTGTTCACCTCATCACATTGTGCATAGAGTTGTTAGAGATGCCTAAGATTAAACAAGTTTTTGGAAAAGATTGCAAGGTACACAATTTTCTGTCAGACGGGGAGATGTGTGGGAGGTTAATATTATCAGGCACAGGCAATGAGAACAGTAATGGCACAAAGGCCAGTGAATGCCCAAAAATCAACAGCACTTTTGAAATTCATCTTGACCCAGTTTCTCACAGCCATGGTCAGGAGGCTTTTGTTTGCTTCCTGGTGAGAACACGTTTGAATCACCCGAGCTCAGTTATTTTCTGTAGTTCAGGTGCTACAAAACCTCCAAGATCTGAATGAGCAAAGAGAGTAAATAAATGGTGGTTTTATCCTATTCGTGACCTTCCAGGTGCACACAGAAATGCAGCAGTGGGGAGGAGCAGAGCAGCTGTTGGTGTTGGTACCGGTAATACACCTGCACTGTGCATCAGGACAACTTTGGTTGCAGTTTTTTAAAGCACCAAAGCATTCATGGCTTTCAGCATGAGTAAGCCTGCTAATTTCATGGTACATTTTATCTGCTTAAAGCTGAGTGTCACTGAGCCCGAGCAGGGATTTTATGACTCTCAGGCCAATATTTAGCACCCACATAATTTTGCACAGAACGATAATCTCAGTAACACTGCATTGTAATACTGCAGGGACTCAGAAGCGCTCCAGAAGCACTCTGAACAGAAGCTGTATCTCTGACTCAGAAACAAATCCTCTGACATTTTGTCTGTAGAAGCCAGCTAAAAATATCCTTTTAATCATGATTTGGCCAAAATAATCTTTCACAAGGGCGAAACAGCGAGTGTCCAAACCTTGCTGGAGAATGAATATGCAGAAAAGCCCAGTTGAGGAAGCAGCCCTTGCTGAAAGCACAGGTCAGCTATTGATCCACAAGGCAAGGTACAGAGGTGTGAATTTCTCACACTTCCCAGCCAATGTAAAGTTCTCTCACCCTTATATTTTTGAGGATGAAAGTAACATTTGTGCTTGCTGTTAAAAAAAAAAAAGCAGCTTGCTAGAGGATGTGTTTCTATTGCAGCCTGAGTGCATCTCCCTCATGTTCCTGAAATTTCTGCAGCAATAGGTGCTTGTTTTAGTGCTGTATGGAATCTCAAATAGTTTTCTAATGGCACCTCCTTTGATGTCTCGTTACTCTTAAAAACAACATTGTGTTAGAAGTGTTTGCTTTCTTTCCTTTTTGCTTCGAAATTTTAAAAGGCAGCTGCAAGAGATTGATTTGAGGTTTTAAAATACACCACTCCTAAATAATACAGCATCATGTGCCTCTCAGATGGAGAATAGACTTTGGCCATGTACTTAACTGAGCTGGTTTCCTTGGGAAAATATCACAGCTGGGATGTGACCTGCTCCTGGACCTTGATTTAATTTCTGAAGGAGGTTAAGTCCACCACAGCTCGTTAGTCCTTTAGGCAGGAGTTGTGTGCTACTGACTGGTGCCAAGCACAGCATTAGCCCTCAATAATAATAATGAGTTGTGAAAGGAGTTCATAAGTGGATGAGTAAGGTAAAGAATATTTGAAGATAAAAGGTTGACAGTATTCTTAGGGATAATGGCATAATATCAGGGGAATCTCTCTAGGCAGCATGTGTGAGGAATTTGTCCCCTACAGACCACACCACCAGCTTTCTTGCTGCCAGGACACACTTCAGTTTCCCAGCCAATACCCAAACAAGCATTTCTTCTTTAAACCCTTTGGAACCATTGGCTTTTTTGAAAACATAAACTCTCAGGAGGAGTTTAGCACACCAAATAGAAGAAGTAATTAAACATAAGAAAATAAACTATGAGGATAACAAAGCCAGAGATTGATTTGCAGCACTTAATGCAAACCTTGCTATTTAAAAGTGCTACAGATTTTTTGTACATTCTTGCTGCTAGGACAAGTACATTATAAGTAATCAAAATGCTGCCTCAGAGAACACGATTTCAGCTGCTTCCTGCTCGATATAGTGAGCATCCGAATCACGGTGGAAAAAAAAATTCAATCAAAATTCTCTCCATTTTCCTAAATTTCTTCCAGGTGCTCTGCATAGCTGCTCACACAGTTTGTTCTGCCCGCTTTAACAGTGTTGTTGCTACAACAGGAAGCGCTTGTGTGAGGATGTGAACAGCCTGGCAATAGCTCCTGCATGGGAAGCAGTGCTCTTTTGACCTCTTTCATCCTCTCAGTCTTTTAATTCTTCTCATCAAAAGATCTGTATGCTGAAATCACCACGCACAAACGCAACGGTTTTGCATTTGAATCATATTTATACATCAGCTTTCTTTCCTCCCCTCCTGTTTTCTTTTATACATCTTCCTGTGCCTGTAAATGCTCAGAAAAAAAAGCTGTAGAGTATATCCTTTTGGGTCCCAATTAAGATTCTGAACTGCTGTTCTCTGTATGATAACAACCTGAAGTGCTGACAACACGCTACCTGTCAACAGGCAAATGAAGGCCAACCATCTGTTCTACTATAAATCGTCTCCATTACTCTCAACTTGAAAATCCTCTTTAAAGACTCCCCAATTATCTAGTAACCCCCGCCAAATGATGCAACATTATTTAAACTAAAATTGTCACTGTGTACAAGGAAACAAAAAATAAACGTTAAAAGCTCTGAACAAAGAAAGATTTTTTGCTCAACTGGTTTCTATCTGAGTTTGAGCGTAGGGCTCTGATGCACGTGGCGGAGCCGCTCCCGATTGCAGGAGCAGCAGATTCCTGCCGGGTGAAAACCTGAATTTCAATTGCTACAGCTCCTGGTTAGGAGCCTTTTGTCTCAAAACACTGTGATTACGAAGCTCCTGCAAATCACTGGAGCTCTCCTGTATGCTCAGCATGGGCAGGCACCTGCCCCTGGGGCTGCAGGGTGGGTGTGTATCTCTATGAACTGCACCTGCACCCCACGGGCTCCAAGTAGGGGCATTAGCACATCAGTGTCAGAGGGTCAGAGGTGAGATACCAAAAGAAAAGGCCTCAAACGGGTTTGGTTTGGGCATGTGTTCTGTTTAGTTGAGCTTGCATTTAGTTTTGTGTCTATGAGATCAGCAAAACCAGGCACTAAAGGAAGGATTCAGCTCTTGCCTGAGTCTGGTCTCCCATCCCTGGAAGATTTTCTGTTCCTTAGGCTGTCTCCAAGCCCTTGTACTGCTTACCAGCTTTTCTCATTCCCTGCTTTCCACCCCACTGCACTATAGGCTTGCAATGACTTTCCAAGTAGTGGAATTGCCACTTTCTCCTTTCCTCCTACACAGATGAGAACTTGAACTGGCTTGCCTAGCATGCCAGAGACAGTGAGTGTGCACAGCATGTATTGTGCATCATAAACTGCACAGACCTGCACCCTGTGATGTCCAGGGACCTATTTACCTTTGGTACACTACCCCAGATCCTTTCAAAACAGCAAAAGTGCCAAACCCCAATTTTATTACCTTGTTAAGGTCTGTTGGGAAAGGGGAAAAAAAAATGTGAGTTTAGGAGAGGTTTCCAAAACCTTGTTACATCATTGACACCTGTATGGAGAGTGTAAAATAGGATACCAAATCAGAATTTATATGGATAATAAATGAACACATACACTGAGGAGGCTGATGATCTAGACGAGACTTTGCCTGTTCAGTAACCAAAACTCACCCCAGGAGCTGGTTCAGGCAAGCAGGCTGGTCTTAAAAGCCACTCTGAGGAGAGTTCATCTACCAAATATACACCCAGACCTCTGCATGAAATAGAGTCAGTATTTTGAACACAGGACTCTTTACACCTCTGTTTTAGTCATAGAACCAGAAGCCTGTGTCAGTATCTATCTACAGGGAAAATATTATTTCAAATCTATCCAAACTATGTAATGCCTGAAGATGACAGATAGCAAAGATATCACTGACTGAAGGGGAAGTAGTAGAAATGTACACGGGCTTAGCTTTGCAGATGCAAGAATTAGTATATGGCATTCTACTGGAAAACCTGCAGCTGCCTGCAGAATGATCTTCAGGTGCAGGTAGTAAATTAAAGCTTCAAAGATAGCAAAGAAAATCCAAAATAGGGAGACATAGGCATGTAAAGGTTTGGGGTTTTTTTACTCTGATGATTTGAACAAAGCCATTCACCTGTATAATGCCTTATTGACAAGACAACGGTTGCAATTTGGAGTACTTAAATCACACAGAGACACTCTGAAAAGCTCTGCAAAACACTTAGTACCCAAACAACAGTACTTGATCCTAGGCTAGGGGCTCAGCAAAATTAAATAACTCTTTTGTATTGCTGAACCCTGTGTTCAGCAATAATTGTTTGTGCTCTGTGTACTTACTAAGGAAGTTAAACACAAGGGAATCAATGAGTAAGATGACAGAGTTATCTTCATTATGAAATATGAACTTTTTGAAAGTTCATATGTCTTCTTTCACACAAAAGAAAGGCAGGAATTTATAGACTGTACTAGGTATTTCCAAGAAATTCAGACAAGGCAAAGGTACATATTGGTTTAATGAATCAGAATCATTCAATATGACTTGGAATATATGCAAATGAGAAAGATTGTTACCCTTCACCACAAGTTTCAGCCTTCAACAGTGGTAGGAATCTGCACTGGGCATGACCCTTGAGACACTGCTTACAGTTTATGGACTTTACATCCTTCTGTCTCTGACCACCTCCCTGCAGTCAGAAAATCCTAAGTGAATGGTCAAAGTTGGTAAAACTTCATTAAGTGATTCACCCAAGTCCACCTCTAAGTAAATTCTTATCTTGAGCTGAATTGAGACAATATCAGATTGCATTAAATGTTGATTAGGTTTAGCACAAATGTGGAGAGAATACAGGAAATATATTTTATTAAATCTGTACTGAAGTCCCAAACCAGGGGCTACTTTACAACTACAAAGAGAAGGTGTGTGAAGAGCATCATTTCTCCTTGTCTCACACCCAGGTAAGGCTAAATGGTGCACCAAATCTAACCCTGTTTAGTTCCCACATCCAGACACTCAGAACTCTCTGCCTTTTCAGATCTACATTCAATACTCACATCTCTGAGTCACCAGCTATTGGGAGACTTGGGGCAGAGGGAGGCTATCCAAGGATGTGAGTCTAAACAAATAAAGCCAAGAGCTTGTTTGCATGACATGATTACTTACTCTGTACACTACAGTTACCTCATTTCTTATTGCTCCAGTCAGGAACAGTTCATAAGGACTTGGATATCACCTCCTAAACAAACACATCACAACAGCATTCCAGCAGAAAGTGAAATACATAATGTATAAATACCTATTAACTGATGCAGTGTGCAATAAGAGAAGGAGGAAATGTATATTCAACTATGTGACAGGTATTTCAAAGCACCACGTAATTAGCTTTGTTTAGTTATTTTAATTTTGTTTTTATTGGCAAGATGCAGTATGAAAAAATCTACTAATTAGATAGGAAGTTCCCCTGAAGACATCTATCAACTGTTTCTATTAATACAGGCAACTGTGAGTAAGTAGGTAGGAAGGAAAAACATTCAGAAACAACTTTTAGTTAATTAAATTGAGGTCTGGATGCAAAATACTTTTCCCCATCAACAAATGTTCAGTCATATTTCCTAGAAAACTGTCTAAAAAGTTTTTTTCAGAGTGAAAGATAATCCTAAAGTTGAGGATCATATCAGACTTAATTTCCATCTACTTTATTACTCATAACTTCAACACAGTAACATTAAGTATACTATCTCTATGGACTGCTGAACTCTGTGGAGGAAGCCACTGTTGCTACTAGTAAGATGTGAATATACACAGGCCTTATACACAGGCATAGGCTTTCCAAATGTGTAGGATGGAAGAGCTTTTTTAACACTTGCACTCCTTGGCTTTACTTGGTTACAGTCTAATAGTACAGAGTGTGGAACCTAACTTCTCCCAGATAGAAAACTAGATGTATTTTTTTTTCTTCCTTCACAAATTTAAATATACTTTTTCTGATACTCAGGCTGGCTAGCCAGCAATTTGTCATCTTGCCATCCAAGTTTCTATTCTGCAGGCTTGAGGTTAAACGATACAGGAACACGTTAACAGCCTCTAGGGCAACATTTAGATGTGATGGGTTTCAGCAATATATAGCCATAACTTGAAGAGAGTGTCCTCTGATCCTACCGATGCTGCAGGGTAGCAGAGAAGAAAGCAGGGCAATGGCATCTCATTTAATAGACATTTGCTCAATGGTTAGTCTTTGCTCTGTTCTGGCAAAGCAGGCCAGAAAGGACAAAAAATAGCCACATCCTCATCACTGTGTGGGCTGGAGCAATCTTCAGTGGCCCTTTGATATAGAACCCACAGAGATGCCTGGCATTGCATTAGCATCATGATTAGAGTGCACGCTGTCATATCCTGGATAAGCTCAGCTGGAATGTTTACCTGTATATGCTAGATGTAGCAGTCCGCCTGGGTCTGGAGAGAGCAGGCAGCATGGGTGACACCTGGCAAGAGAAGAGGTGACAAACACCTGAGCAGCAGAGGTGGGCTGGGATCCCAGGAGTCTGTACAGCCTTGTGGCTGGCCTCTGGGTGAGCAGGAAAAATGTGGAGTGGGGATAAATGATAAAGTCAGAGGGAGTGTCTCCTTCAAGCACAGAGTGGGGACTCCTGCAAGGCAGGCAGGCTGCTGGCTGCCATGGGAAGGGGAGGATGCAGAGCCAGCTACAGGAGACTGGCAAGAAAAGGTCTGTGAAAGGAGAATCACTCTGGTCTCCCTATGGACCTGGTTCTGGGTAGGGAATGTCCGAGACTGAAAAGCAACACTACTTTAATTCCTGATGTACGTATATATCATGCAGATGGAAGGGAAGGAACAGCTGAGCAGAGAATTTGCTAAACAGATCCAGCACGCAGTGCTCTGTGTAGCATTCCTCTTCACAGTTATAAAATAACTGGATCTCATGCTTCTTTTGCTTCCCATCTCCAGATCTAAATTCATATTCTTTACCACCTGCGTGTGCAGAATGGAATAAATAATGATTACCACTGTGATAGAGAACTGCTGCTAAAATCCCAGTAAGTCATCCAATGGTTGTTACGTACAAAGATAATGCAGTCAATAGTGGGGCTTTTTCAGCAGGGTTAGGCAGCAACACTATATGTGCATGTTTTATTAGTTACAAAAATGGGTATTTCAGTATAAGCACCACATGTAGATCAAACTGACAGACTCCTTTGGGATTAAGCCCCATCACCTTCTGAATGCAAGACAAGCATAAAACCACTGCAGCAACGGGGAGAGAAAAAAATCAGCTTGAAAATAATTAAACAGCAAGGCAGCCACCCATAATGATATTCAGCAGAACACATTAGGGACAGTTTGCTGGGAATGCACAAGAGCACTCCAGTTGTTTAATTAACATTGAAACGGCGGTTCCACAAGAACTAAAAATCCTGTTAATTTATGTGTCTCTTAATGATGCTCATTTAAATACTGTCAACTTTTCTCCAGTTTAATATTCATGATTTCTAGTCATTAAAACACTAGGCTCAGCTCATGGATTCACCGAGAAACACAAATTGTTTGATGATGATGTCAGTTCTTAAGGTTTTTTTTTTTCCCCTTAAAGTGTAAAACTCTCAGTGCTCATCACTAGGGTCATTGTAGTCTGGTGTATAAATATAATTTTTATCATTCATATAATACAATAAACTATAATGTTCTCTCTCACCTTCAAAGAGGAGCCTTGCTTGCATAGTCAGGAGTTATTTATGTAAAGATAGTTATCTTTTTATGATGGAGCATCTCACCTGGTTAATGTAATGGCTTTATATATTGGGATACTGGGCTTAAGTCCCACTTTAGATTATAAAAACTATTTTCATCCAGAGTAGGAAACATTACATTAAAAATCATTTTAGCGCTGTAAATACACTTGCAGCTGGATATTAAGATAAAGCCAGTGTAGGCAGGAGTCAAATTTTGACCTCTCTGGAATCAGTATGTGCAAGGTCTGAATGAACCTTTGCTTCCTTGGAAGTTTGGTTTGCCCTGTTCTTCCCTGTGCTGGCAAGTTCAGTCTCTGGTGCTGTCTCTTTGGCAGAAACCATAATGTAGCTTCCTATGACTTTCACAGAAATATTTATCTTATTTATCTTATTATCAGGTGATCCTGCTGTGGCAGGGGGGTTGGACTAGATGATCTTCTAGGTCCCTTCCAACCCCTAATATCTATGAATCTATGAATCTATGAATCTTACGCTGTCAGAGAAAGCCCCTAAACTTCTTTTATAAATTAATTATACAGTTAATCTTTCACCTTTTTCCTGAGAAGTTAGATCTCAAGGAACAGCTGAACGTTTTCAGCAAGGCAAGAAGCAGGACATTTGGGATAGGACAAGTATGGACATTTAAATGATCTTCCTTTAAGGATGCATTTCTTCCTACTAGTATTTGTTCTACCAGACCATAACATTTTTTAAATTGCTTCTTTTATTGATGCTCTGTTTTCCGAGGCAAGATATATTGCTGTTTCTGTTCTTCTTAATACCAAAACAATTGCAAGTCTCTCTTATCAAATGGATTACTAATTTTTCTAAGTGAATTTTTAAGATCTTAAGGAAGGGCACAGGTTCAGGCTTAAAAGAGATTATATATAAAGGGCAAGTGAAATCTTGTTAGCACACCAATTCCCCTGCATAACTTGAAGACATAGCTGAGTTCCTTGTCTTAGGGTTTTTTTATTATTCCTGTCAGATTTCCAGTACACATTGAAATGCAACAGTGCCATATAATTTTTCTGAGAGACAGTTTGTTTGGCATTTTAGACAGATATCCAACACAACAAAATGTACTGTATTATACGGAGAGAAAAATATTCTGTGAACCAGACAGCACAGAACTTACACTACCTGATTAGTAGCAAAGCCAATATTTATCACCTACTTCTGCTCATTTCATTTTTTACATTTTATTCTTTCCCTGTTGTTTTATATTTGCAATCTGCACTTCATAAATAAATGGTTTAATGTGGCTTACCTCAGAAAAAAACAGTCATAACTAGATAGTCTAGACATGATCTTAATTACCAAATTGCTATCCCATATCTCAAATGCTTTTATGCTGTTACTGTTGCTATTTTCTTCCACAAGTGTTTCAATTAAGCAATCTGTATTAACTTATTGTGTACAAATTTTAATGTAATATACCTTATTTTCAGCATCATTCATCCCTGAAGAGCTATTTCTATTTATTTTAGTAGTCTAACTGGGCTTTTTTTCCAACAAAAGATACTTTTTTTCATTATACCTCACAAAGGCCTAATTATTAAAATGCATTTTCTTGGGATCATAATTTTGGAATACAGCCTGACACATGATTCTATCATGAAATACATGCCCATCTCTATTCTGCTTTAATCCATAATAGATTCTCTCCAGTAAAAATGCATTCTAACTCCAGATTGATCTATGAATGATCTATGCAATCCCAATGCCCCTATTGTTTTTCATACTTATCACAGAAAAAAAACCAAGTGAATAAACAAACTTATTCATAACTTCATTTTCTTGGGGGAAAACCAAATAAACTTTGCAATCACTGAAAAAGGGTGCAGGTCTTAAGGCAAAATGGTAACATCTATCTATGGCAACTTCCATCTGTTCACATCATACAGATAAATTTGACAATGTAAACCTGATATGATAACTTATACAGCTTCTATTTTCCCATTTATACCTAAACATCCAACCTTTTTGACATTGCTTTTAGTAGTCAGTTATCCTCTAGAAATTTAGGCATGTCTGTAAACTGGTTCCCAAATGAAAGCTTCCATTATATTAAATTGGTATTTTTTATAGCCAGCATGAAGTAATCAGCATATAATGTCTATTCCCAGTACATTTATTTACTAAACTTCTTCAGTGTCCCTAATCTTTGGCACTAATGGTTCAATAATTAAACAAATTATAATGAACAGTCTTGTTCCTTGTTTTTGAAGCACTTGAACCCAGTACATGAGGAAAGTCATTTAAGATGCCAATTTAATTCTGAAAGCCTTTTTCATATTTCTCCAACATCCAAATTAAACACAGAGGATCTACCAAGAAAGACCTTTTCTCTGTACCTATGCATTGAGAATAAGCCTCTTTTTTAGACTCTACGATGCACTGAATGTCACAGAGGAGATTTCTTGTACTTAACTGAGGGAGTCCTTCCTTTCTAAAACAGTCCAATCTGCATCAACATAACTTTCTTGTATCTAACTCCACTAGGACTTAGTGGAAAATACTGCTTTCTATTGAGGGAGGTTGATTTGGTTCACCCTCATTTGGAAAGAGTTTCTAAACTATTTGAAACTGGCAGTCTGGAGTCAGTCTGGAGAGCTGTCTGCCAAGAGTCCACTTTGCAACCAGAGAAGAGCCCTTCTGAAGAGGGAGGATACTTGGGTCCCAAACATTTCAGAGGAGTATCCAGAGGGTGCCTGACTCCTGCCTGTTGTTAATGACAGAACAGCCTTTTCTATGCCTGCACCATCAGGTACCTCCATTACACAGACAGATATTTCCAAGCCCTGCAATATATCAGCAGAGCTTCCATGTTTGAATATCTATTAATATGCATGTTGCATAAATATGACACATTTTATGAATCCCTTTATTTTGCTTGACCTTGTTCCTGACTGTTATGGCTCTCTCAGATCATCTATTAAAACTAAGTCTTACTGTTAACATCTCATTTCCTCCTCATTGGGGAAAAAAAAAAACAACTAAAGACCATTTATTTGCAAAGAGATCTGTGTTTTAGATCATGTTTTGTCAGTAGTGGCTCTGAGAATGGATGTTTCACTTTTTTCTCTCACAAAAGCATCTCTTCTCATTATCACTCCTGCAAAGTGTTTGTGCCTATGTTGTGTTTTTCTTAAATCCAACATGCAAACTAATATATAGCCCTTTAGAATTGCTTTAAAGTCCTCCCTTTTGGGATTCTGAAGATAAGTTCTGTAAGGGACTGCCCAGCATATAATTATTGTGTAATTTTCTGGTTTAGTCACACTCCTTTTCAGTGCTACTTTATCTCCATCTTTTCTTCTCACACAGACCTGATTTTTTTTATTAAAAAAAAAAAAAATAGAGATACTGGTGTTCTAATTCTAAAAGGGAGAACTTCACATAATAGATATATTGACATCAAAAATAAATCACCTGGAGTATGTAATGCAAGAGATTGACAGAAATAAAGTAAATTCCCTTAAAATACAGAAGTCTTCCAATGTCTATCAGATCTGGAGTTTATAAGCTGATTCCAACATTTAAACCTTTTCAGTGAAGCTTCTGGGATATATTTATGTATCCTGTGTTGGGCTGATGAGTCAACTGCTACCTGTGAATCCAGAGCTGTTGCAGGCACTAATTAAATACTAGAAGTGAAGATTCTCCTCATTTCAGTAAAAATTTTATAAGGATAAACATCGCTGACAAAGTCATCTTCCTTCTGGACCTGGTTTGAGCCTTTTAAGGTCTGCACTAATTACATAGTAATCAGTAAACACATAGTTTTTAATAGAAGCAAAACACTCATAGACAAAGCTCCCAATGGCCTTTTTGGGTCATTATTTTTTTTCCTTCAGGTGAATTTCCTGATGAATCATTAGCCACATTTCTCTCCTTTACTGGGTTTAGTTTGGTTTGGGTTTTTTTTTCTAAAAGGTATCTTTTAATAGCTTGCTTTTGCTCCATATTTAAAATCTGCTGTGCAAATCTATCTCTTTCTCTCCATGCTTAATATCAAGCTTTATCTTTCTTTAGTAGTATTTCTCCTTATCCTTGTGGGTTTTTATTGTATCTCCATATCTGCTAATCAGCTGCCTTCTGATTATATTCAACCTTGTTTTAGCTGGGGTAGAGTGAATTTTCTTCCCAGTAGCTGGTATGGGGCTGTGTTTTGGATTTGTGCTGAAAACAGTGTTGATGCCACAGGGAGATGTTTTCATCGCTGCTGAGCGGTGCTTACACAGAGCCAAGGCCTTTTCAGCTCCTCACACCACCCCAGCTGGGAGAAGGTTGGGGAACTGCACAGGTTTGGAGAGGGCACTGCTGGGACAGCTGCCCCTAGCTGACCAAAGGGGCATCCCACACCACATGGCATCATGCTCAGCATTAAAACTTGGGAAAGAAGAAAGGGGAGGTGCTCACAGTAGTGGTGTTTGTCTTCCCAAGTAACCATGTGGTGGAGCAGCTTTCCTGGAGATGGCTGAACACCTGTCTGCAGATGGGGAGTGTGAATTAATTCCTTGCTCTGCTTCATGTGCATGGCTTGTGATTTACCTACTCAACTGTCTTTACCTCAACCCATGGGTTTCCTCACTTTTATCCTTCCAATTCTCTCCCCCATCCCACCATGGGGAGAGTGAGCGAGCAGCTGTGTAGGGTTTAGTTGTTGGCTACCATAGCAGACATCATACCCCATTATAAAATAACTTCAAACTATACATTGGAGCTATGCTACGTTTTTGATTTGTTCTGTATTTTCCTGGTATCCATATGAGTAATTGCAAACTTTCTTAACATTAACTCTTGTAGTTGTTACTTGTTATTTGTTGGAAATTTGTTTCTTAAACTGTATCTTTATAATTTTAGCACAAAACTCATTATATACATTTTTTTTTGCCATCAAGGCAGTATTTTTTCACAGTACAAGCACTGTATTTTATTACATTCAAAAGGCATCCCAATTCCCTTTTTCTTACAGTTAATGAGCCCTCAGGTGAAATACATTTAACTTGAGTCTAATCAGTGCCTATTTGTTCTTGCTTCCAGCAATGAGGTCAGGAACTTTTGGACTTCCCCTGGCACACAGAAAGCATAGGTTTGACTTACCTGATACATATTTAGGGTTGTTAAGAACTCTGGAGCATAGTCCATCTATGGAGATGTTTGCAGATTTGTGTTAATAAAGTCCCCTTGGTTATGCTCCACTGCTGTCTCTTTTGATGTCCAGAAAACTAATCACTATAATAATATAACTCTACTATGCCTGGATGACTTCATTTATTGTATCCTCATACCCTGACACGTTCTGAATTTTATTTGACTATATCAATGTAAAGCTTTAGGCATCTGCATGTCAAGTGGCAAACAAGTTGTATGTCTGTGGCCACCCTTTCAGAGACTAATATTGTCCTTCCACTTGTGTCTTTCAGTTCTAACCATTAGGTCACAGACTGCCTTTTGCTTGTTCTCTCTCTGTCCCTATGACTCTCGGATAATTGGTTTTACATTGGCCCACTTTCAGTTGGAGATGTAGAAGGCATCACTTGCTAGCACTGTAAAATAGACAGTTTGCTGATAGGAAGAAAATTCTCATTGAAGGTTGGAGGTGAATGTTTGAATCTCCTCAGCTGGAGCAAAATATAACCTAAATTCCTTCATTCTGAGAACATTCTCTTCACAAGCCTTTTGCTGCTTTGTCCTGTCCCCTCCCGTGCCCCTTGTGCTTTTTTTTAAGGTAGGAAGTATTACTAAGTATTATTAATAAGGATCTTTGGATCCTTATTCACAGAGTTCACTGACTGCTCACCTCAAAGAGCTCCTTAAATAAAAAAGAGCCAGAGTTTTGGATGTTACCTCTGGCACTGCATATTGCCTAGTTTAAGTTCCCTCCCATCACTGTTGTTTTAACTCTCTTTAGCCCATGAACAGAAAATTCAAGCACCTATCTTTTTCTTTTGTACTCTATTCCTAGAGATAAGAACCTAATTTTAATTAGTGCAACAGGGAGAACCAAGAACACTCATCTCTTTTAGGAGCTATCCTATAAGTCAGGCATTTTGTCCTCAACTCCTAAATCTGCTCCCAGTCACTCTAGCAACCATTTTCTTCCTACCCCAGACATACTGCTAGTCTCAAAGAAGCACGTCCCTGCCTAGTTCACCTGGGGACATATAGACCTGTAGAATGAACTGTCAATGTTATAAATGTAAGTTCCTCTCACAAATATCCAGAAAGAAAGCTCCTCTGTTCTTCAAAACAGCAATTAAATAACGATATCTCCCTCCTCTTAACAACCCATTGAGGGGACATTTAAATAGCACAAAGAAAATTCTTAATCCATCATAACATAAAATAATGACATATAATTTGGCCACAGTAGAGGATGGCCCTACAGTATAGTGATTAAAATATCCATTTATAAAAATTATTTCAACTACTGCATGAGTAAATATTTAAGTCAAAATTCAGCTAAGTGCTTAATAACATGTTTAAATCACACAGACTTTACAATTGAAAAGTGTGGTGCACACCACACATCTTGTCTGCAGTTGAACATTTTGTAATGCTGGGCATGTCCATTTTACTTTGTTTTAGTGGGTCAGAAACCTAGGAAAAGATGAAGTGAACCTGAAAAGATACAGTACACAGTAGATGGGAGAAAAACAAAAACAAAACAAAAAACCTACAAAAATAACTGCCAAAGTAAAAATCAAACAGAGATTCTAGAATCACAGGCATGAAGCAATGGAGAGCACAAGCTTTCATCTTCTAGACCAGTAACCAACTTCACTAGGACTTACTTGCAAGAATCAACAACTTTTTGATCAGCAAGGACTTAACAGACTTCACCTCCTGCCCCACGCTTAGCTGAATTGGCCCTTTGTGTTCATCTCGTTCCAATGCGAAGCATGTTTTGACTAAAACCAGGTTTAGAATGAACTCGTAACTGTTTGTATAAAATGTCGTGCAAGAAGTCTCAGTACAGCCTCCTGCGCTCCCCGGGAAGAACTGGACTCACTTTTTCAGGAGATATGCTGCTCCTGCTGACAGTCAGTCAGTGCCAAGGAACTACTTGTCAAGAAAAATGTCTGTGCAGATAGAGTGAAGATTCAGAGATCAGGTTTTAGAAGCTTTTTGCCATCTCCCTCCCGCCCTTCACAAGCAGCAGTGTTCTTTTAGAAAGAATTATTTGAGTGAGAGGCACTGCCTTGCAGCAGAGCACCTGGATAGTCGTAATCTAAAATATTCCCCTGATATCAAGTCATGGCCAGACACAGGAGGAAAGTCAGAGTGTCTAAATAACCATTCCAGACATCTATCTGCAAATTACCTGAAAATGGTAATACTTCCTAGAGGAAGATCAACAGCGTAGTAATTTACAAACACATTTCATTTCAGTTATTTATTTAGGAAAATTAAAGTAAAATGTTTACCCTTCTAATTGACCATAGGGAACAAAATATTTTGTAAATGTAAATTACAACTGTGATTAAAATATAAGCTGTGCTTTCTTAATATTCATAGTGATGTCTGCTACAAGTAGCATTAACATAAATTCATATTTTTTCTTATCTCTCTAAAAACACATTTTTATTAAAATGAGAAGTTTATTATTTATGATTATCTTGGTGGGAGTTGGGGTTTATGTCTCTATAAAGAATCTAAACTGTCGTATTTTCTTTATCCTATATTTGCCAGGTTGCCTTATGGTTCATTTATTTGTTAAATGTATTAACCTACTCCAGCCGTTATGCACTTTATAAACAACTGTGGGCTACTTGGTATTCATGTGGAGGGAGTATTTTCTCATGGCAGTGAAGTGATACAGTGAAGTTTATAACTTACAAATTTAAGTCCAAATACTAAAAAAGGCCAAGTTCAAAAATATAAGAAATACTAAGCAAATGTTTATAAAGTATTTTGTTCTGTTCTCTTAAAAGGCAAGCAAAAGAACATGAGAGTAAAGCATTGCTGATCAAACCAGTGATTCAAGAAGTACATAATCCTATCTATGTGCATGCAAACAGCTTAACCCTTCCTCGAACTCCCTGTAACTCCTTAGAACAGCTTCAACCAACTTCTATCCACAAATAACACTGTCTAGCTCACTTAAAACAACTCCAGCTTGGATCCCAACCCCCTGGACAGCCTCTCAAAGCCAGTCCTGATTCTGAACTGATCTATGCAAACCAAAAACATCACCAAGACTCAAGTTCTCAACAAGAGCACTCTCTTCTTATGGCATTTTTATATGAAAGTGTTTTCAATCAGCAGTCCTTGCCCAAGCCTATGACTTTGACCAGCACAGGCAGTGAGTTAAATAGGAGAATATACTGAGAGATCCAATTTACATTCTTTTATGAATATGCTTCTTGCCTGGGGCCCAGCAGCATCAGCAGACAGCAGGAGCTATCAGTGGCAAACAGTCTCACTTCAGGAGAACAATGTCTGCACTCAAACCCCTGAAGTCACTTTGTTTTGATCCGACCTTGTGTGCTGATAAGTTGCTCATAAGGCTGCCCAGTCACAATTCCTCTGCTGCCAAAGGAGTTTTATTCTTCCTTTCCCAAGGAACTAAACCTTACCATCCCTTCAAACTTGTTAGACACGGCCTTGGGAGGTGGTCTGTGGCAACCACCCTCCTTCCCCCCAGCCCAACCCTTTGAGCAAAGGTGAATGTGTATGAAATGCTAAGATGAAGTCCAATGACTTCTTGAACCATTTTCTCAGTCGAAAAGAGAGGGTTTCCATTAAGGGCCAGGTCACCCTTCTTTCTGGTGTCAAGTGATGGGTTTTCTGAGTGTATCTGACATTTGCTGTTACCCATAGGATGCAGAAATACAGAATACTGTCAGAAATAGCCTGTTGGCTGAGTTCAGTTTTGCTCCTTGCCATTTGTATGGCTTTTGCTGGTAGAAATTACCACTGAAGGCTTTTGAACAAATATTAAATATTATCAAGGTTCCATGTGCATGAATAAAGGTTGTGGTTATAAGGAAAATCTTACAGCTGTGTTTACTTCTGTCTTGAAGAGAGCTTCACTGAAATTTGGGAATGAAAAGTTGCCTTCTTACTTTTGTTTCCATAATAAAGCATGTAGTGATGCCCACTGTACTGTATACACTGTCCTCTATGTGGAATAGATGCATGTTATTTAAATTACCATATGTAACAGCCATAACCACAGACTAACACTATGTTATATTTTTGCCATACAAACAAGGGAACAAAAAAGGTCTCATAATTTATAGTCTCTCTGTTCTACAAATGGTGAACCTGGCACAGAAAAGCAAAGAAAAATTAATTAGGTTTCAGGTTATGAGTGGTGTACTTCCTTTTACATCAAAACTGTATGCATAAACTGAAGACCTTAAAAATAAAACATTAATGTATTAGCTATCTTTTTGTTTTTCCTTTGGCTTGAAAATGGAACCGATTAGACAGGTTCACCTTTGGTTGCACAGAGGTTCCAGTCAATACCACTTTCAGGTTTTCACACATCAAAATGATGTCTGACATGTCCTTTACATAAGGGAATCTTTCTTCATCTGAGTGATTCCATAGAGATTTAAACAAAAGCCAACAAACACAGTAATGTTACTTTTGATTTGGGGTCTGGAAGTACCTTATTAAAAGTGATGTCACACCTAGAATTTAAGCAGAGATGAATACTTTTGAAATCTGAGACTTTACCCAAATTCTAGGCCCTGTGCTGAGCTTAGAAAGGAAAATATATTTCACCATTTTCCTAAACTTGTAAGAAAATCCCACAATAATGGTGTAACTGTGCTACAGACTTAATTACTCATCACCACTAATAGAAGTGGCAATGTTTCTTCATATGACAGGCCCTGCAGTACAGACAAAATTCCTGTAAGAGGCCTAGGCCAAGATACGGGTGGATTTTAAAGGCACTATGCATGAAGAAAAACATTGGTTTTGACCAAGATGAGGTGTTTGATTTACAACCAATACCAACAGAGTCAGCTGACTCACAACTGACTAGAAGTTTTGCAGCTGAAATCCATTAACTGAAGGAACTATGACTCAGGGCCTCCACAGTGTTGAGCTGTCTAACTCCCATGGAAATCAAGGCATCTAAATACCTACAAGGGTGGTGGCCTTGTCACCTCTTAATAGGAAAAAGGCTCATAAGGCTGCTGAGGGTTAAGAACAACCAGAAGTTGCAGAAACCACAGTCAGCTAATTAACTGCTGTTTTCTGCAGATATATTTGTACTCCTCACACCTTTGCTCCCAGATCTGCTCCGGTTGGTAGTTTTGAGCATCAATGTGCTCGCTCTGAGGCCGCACAAGCAAAAGGCAGTTTGCAAAGGGGTTTTGGATTCTGGACTCATTCAGGAGCATTAACATGCTCTGGGTGTCTTACTTGCATAGATCAGAAGTGCAAGAGCCCCACTTCCAGTGTTTAATCTTTTCAGTCCAAACTGCAGAAAGGTCTGCAGTGCAATTCCATGAGTTTCCAGGTGAGCCAGTGCAGAGACCAAGGCCACATGTCTTTTACCAAAGGCTGTGCCTATGCTTTGCACGCCTGAGATTTCTCTTGGGTGACTTTAAAAAGTCACTCATTCCTTCATTTAGGGAGAACCTAATTTATCTTTGTACTCCTCCTGTGCCTCAAGTTAAAAGACACATTCATAATGCATGGCTTTGTGATGTGTGCTCCATGACAGCTACAGTCTGTGAACCAGGCACCAAAACTCCTTGAGAACAGCACTTGCTGAGAGGAGAGTCCATCGCCAGTCAGGTGTAACATCCCCCTCGTTCACTCCATACATTACAGTGGTGAGGATACCCTTTTCTACCCTCCATCCTATAGGTTTCACTGCTGACAATTTCAACATCTGCATTTTGAAAAATGATACACAAACACACATCTATCTCCAGGCCATCACTTCTCACCCTCTAAAACCCCCTTTTTAGTTTAAACGGTCATTTAAACAAAGGAGCTTTGGAGAACTTCTGATCATCTTCGGAGTCAGTGAAAAGTTTAACTGGCAACTACATTAGAAATGCATTTAATCCAGTAGTTTCTCTCACACAACTGAGATTAACAAATGCAAGGCTCAGATTTGTTCCTTCAGTGTCTAGCAGTACGTGTTTTCTGACGAGTCATCTCGCTTTTCTGATGGCTCATTATAGGCTCAGGAAACAGTGCAAGTCACTTTTTAAATGTACCCACTTCCCAATACTCATTTGAGAAGAGCCAGAACACAAACCTCTGGCATGCACAAGCTGCAGCTCTACCAGCACAGGGATCACCAACTGGCTCAGGAACACACGAGAACCCACCCCCTCCTGCTTCCACAAGGTGCTCTGGGATGGAAACAGAGCTGCTCACCCGCCAAGCTGTGATGCTGGTCCCTCACAGGCTCAATGTCCCTTCCCAGGCTGCTGGGAGGTTACAGCTGTGATTAAAATCTTGAACGGGGTGTTTTCCCCAGCAAATCACAATGCCTGAAATCAATATGAGGTATTACAGTAATGCAATAATGGTTCATATAATGAGGCTTAGGCTGGAAAGTTTCCAGTGAAGACCTATGTCTGAGGAATTCTGCACCTCTGGATTAACAAAATTAAAAAGTGAGGGAAACGGTTTCATATTTAAGTTTTTCATGGCTCAATGTAAAATGTTTCTCTTAACTTACACATTTCGCTACTAACAGTGGCTATGGAATTTATTAATAATGTCATTCATGGAGGCAAAGGCTGTAAATAATCCACCTAAGAATGTGACTTGGAGAAGGAATACGAAGCCCTTTTGGGTAGAAGAGATGTCCTCCTGGATTATACATGTGATACTCCAGTGTTAAAATTAGGGTCTCTATTCAAAATACATTTCTCTCGGATCTTTCTTTGCCAAAGCTTTCAGAGAAGGTTTTATTTTTCCCTTTATGATACCCTGAGGAAATACCTCTCATGTTGGGTCAGCATCTTGAGCTGTCTACAGCATTTTCAAGACTAGCTTCCAAGATTTTGCCCTCTGAGAAAATCAGTAGAAAGCAAGGCATGATGTGAATGTACATTAGCTGGCCACAATCTCCCTACGTGGCTGCTCTCAGTGCACTGAGTGGCTCCACACTGCCTGGCTGGCTCCAGTGGAGCTGACCTTCAGGAGCAACTGGAGAAGTCACTACAGTGTGAGTGATGCACCAGTTTAGCTCCCATGACCAAGTTAATACAATTACTGTACTGATTAAAAATTGTTGCCCAAATACAGTGCCTCAGAGTCATAGGTCCTTTTTTTTTTTTTTTTTTTCTCCCCTGAATGCTTCTTTTTTCCTGGCCCATAACAATTTAAGTTCCTGGTTGCTGTCCAACAGCAGAAACTGGGAAGAAGTTTCTGACGCAATCCCCTCCAGTCCTCTGAGGTTGATCTGAAAAGCTTGTGTTAGGCCCAGGTGTTGGTGTACAAATACTTCATGTGGAGGCATAAGAAAGGGCTGCATCAGAACCAATTCCCTTGACCAGGGATATAGGCTGAGCTACAATGTTGTCCTTAATTAGTTTTTAGGAAACTAATGCATGTGAGATCTTCCTCACCTTCTTTCACTGATTTTTCATCAGCAAGCTCTCCTGAGTATTGTTTGTAATGACTCCCCTCAACACAAGTCCCTGATTTGGCAACACCCCTAGTGATCTGTGAAAGAAATAAAAACCACCAACCAAACATTTTCTGTGAGGTACCTCACCCACTAAACAACCCTGCACAGGGATGGAAGGTTTCCTTTCTGGTGTCCACAAGGTATCAGCTTGTCCCTTTAAGTGCTGGGTTGGATTAATTTACACTGATCATTATTTCAGTTCATGTAACACCAGACTACCAGTGATACCCAATATCTTTGGCACACTGGGAATTCAATCAAACGTTTATACTAAGGGGGACCATTTACTTCAGCCCCTAGAGGTACCACTTTAAAAAAATTCCCTAAATATCACTGAAATTAATATTAAGACTTTATACCCTCATGTATTTTTGAGGATTTATATATGTTGAGATATCATTTTTCCTACCACTTATCCTCTTACATACTCCCACAATATCTCATCTGTGGCATTTTCCCAGATGGGGCCCACAGCAACGTTCTTGGAGCTTTTGGCTCACTTCACATTCTCGCTTAACAAAATCCCTGATTTGATGAGGTCTTCTCTGCGACAACGCCCAGCTCCACAGAGTGCCAGACACTGCCTTTTCCTGACACGCATCCCTCTTTGCTCCATGCCCTCCTCTGTGCACAGCACACCCCAGAAACAGCCATGGGAATCATTCTCCTCTGTCCCACGGTCTCCTGAGCAAAAGGAAGCGGCGGGTGTACCCACGCAAGCCCCTGCCAGGGAAACAGCATAGATTTGGCATTCTGCATCTGTGTAGGCAACAAGACAAAGTGAAAGGCAGCAGATAACTGAGCTCTTTATTGCTTCCCTACCATAATTTTCCCATTTTCAAAGACATTCCAAACGGAATGATGGGGCTGACAGCCTGTGCACTGGCTTCGATGGGCTCTGCCTTAGGTTTCTATTTCTGGGTGTGAAGACCTAATTTTCAGAGGCAGATAATTTTTGAAACAGAGCCTATATGCTTTTCACTGCTCTTGATTTACATGTGATTTGCCAAACAATTAAAATGTGCATATTGTCATCACAAGGCCTAAACATCTCTTAATCTGTTCTTCATATTCATTTTCCCACAGCACAGGTTTTCAACAAGTGAACTTGGCAGTGAACAAAACCTTCTTGCCATTGCTGACTGAATGGGGCTTCCTTCAGTCACCCTGCAAATGTTCACATGTGGCATTTCATCTGATTTCCTCTCTGTGTACTCAAGCCCAGCCTCACTTTTTTTCTTCAGTTTCTTCCACCCAACATGAACTACTTTACTTCCTTAACAGCCCCTTAACTTGTACAAGCTCTTCTAGCTAAGCCATTTTCTTACTTATCTTTGAACTGAGAGCAGTCTGAGACATACAAATTTTTTTATGGGTATCTCATGAGCTCTCAACATTTCTAACATTGCTCAAGTCAGCAAACAGGGCAAAACACCTGCCCATTATTTCCCTCATCTAAGCCAGCTTTCTCAAGTCATCAGTGTGTTCCCATCCCAGTATGTAATCATCCTCTCCTTATCTTAACCAGCCAATTCACGCTTCACTCCTGGCAGACCAAGCTGATATTTAGATACTATTGAGCATCTCTTGACACAACTGTTTGCACGCAGGTTGCCTTGAGGTTCTTTGTACATTTGTAACAGGTACAAAGAACCTCAGCCACATCTTACCCAGAACCTTTACACAGTGGAGATAATGAATCATCTGCTGCTCTCCCTGAAGGAACTACAAACAATGGCCACAATGGGCAAATTTGTACTCTGTGCTGTCACAGAACCCAGAGCTCTATACCATAAGAGTATTTTAAACAGTATTTTTTAAGAAAACTGAAACAACAACAACAAAATAGAAAAATTGGGCAGTAGGAGAATAAGCTAAAATTTTAAGAGAATTACAAATAATTTGCTGCATATTAGACAATGTTCCTTTTACACTGTATCCAACTGATTTTTCTAGGAAATGTCAACATACAAGTGATTGCCATGTGTTCCCTGAAAATTGATACTATACTTAGGAACATAAGAATGAAAAAAAAAAAAAAAAAAATTCTGCTAATTAATGAAGAGCTTCCACTGCCAATTACTACAGCTGAGTTCTTTACCTACAAAAATCTTCTAGGATTCTTTTTTTAAAAAAACCCAAACTCATCATAATAACCCTAAATACTATTTTAATTTTGCAATATCTGCAAAATCTAGGAGTTCTCAGATGTGCAAAGTAGCCGTTTGGTCCCAGACTCTCTCTCAAAGGAAACAGCATTTCATGCAGTTTAGTCAAGACAAAGCTGGCTTCTCCATCTTGCATTTTTTTCTGCAAGTCTCTCTTCCATCTGTGCCTTGGCTTTGTCCTACAAATCACAGGCAGTACAAGGCACTGAACTTCAAAAGTGCATTTTTTTCTTATTTAAATGCAGCATGGCTAATAAATGGCCTTTCCCTGTCCTTCAGTGATACTGTGTGGAGTTTCAGTACAGAAATGGATCAGAGAGGACACTATTTAGACAGTGCCTATCAATGCACCCACTTCACACTTATTTAGAGTGTCTACAAAATCATTAAACATCTAGTTCAGATTTCCTTCCTGTGTAGGCAACAAGGAGGAGATGAACACACTGCCTGGGAGAGCTACAGCCAAGTCCCTCAAAACCAACTATTCCAGAGGAGGTCACCATACACTGTCCTAGAGTTCCAGTCATGACTGATGTCAAGGTCAAATCCCAAAGGTACGTAACCAGACCACACACAAACAAGCTCCCACTGATCTCAGTGGGTGACACAAAGTAAAATCCTCTCCTGTACATGCAAAACAATTTGAAAGATGCACAACAGTACTTGTGTTCACCTTCTCTGTAATCACAGAGCACCATTAATAAAACAGGAATATAGTTCTACAAAAATCAAACATTCTGGCTCTGTGCCACACCATTCTGGTTCAAAGATCTCTGCTAAAAAGTGAATTTATGCCTTTGGTTACCACCTAACCACATCTGAGATAATGCAGCTGCCTCTCCTGTATCTACAGCAGGATACTCTGTATAGTAATTCTGATGACAGATGTTAACCTTTTGAGGTGCCCAGTAACTCTGTACCACGTACCACACTGTACTAGGAAAACATCAACAGTCTCCTGCACTGATTACTGCCTAACATGTCTTTGTCAAACAGTTAATGAAGCGCATATTGGGTCTGCTGATCTGACTGTCAATTTATTCTGAATGAATCCACATGCCAAAGGGTTTAGGTGCCAAAAGCTGGAAAAGCTTTCAGAATTTTTTTTTCAGTGCTGGCCATGATAGCAGCAGAACAACATGCCACCTGAAGGAATAGTTGCTTGAAAATTCCGAATAGCAGGTAGTTCAAGATCTTAGATTTCTGTGACTTCTCCTGAAATCGTTCTTGGGCTCAAACACAAGATGTAGAAACTACAAGACTACTAGATCCCTCTTTATATTACAGAGCATAGGTATTAATTTTATGTTGAAAGCATAACCTGTGACCAGTAAGGGCAAATGGTAATGGTAATTATACTGTTTATTTGGTTTGTTCTGCTTCTGTCCCTGTTTCACACAGCACATGTGAGCTCAAGTAGCAAAGCTTAAGAGAAAGGGCCCCAAAACAAATGTCACAGAAGAAAAAAGGTTGTATTTCATTGGCAGCACATCTATTTTAGGATCTCCCCATTGTAGTCCTGATCTTACATTCTTCTAGCTACTGAGTTACACATCACACCAAACCTGCCTCCCTGACCTCACTCTAACCAAAGGACTGTAATGGGAGAGAGGGCAGGGAAGGGCATGAACAAAGGCATTCAGGAATGTGGGAGGCCAGGGTTTCTTAGAACAGAAATGAAAAGATAATTAGTTTATCAAGTGTGAAATTGATAAATGATAAAGCAGCCATCATTTAAGAGTCTTAGTGTTGAGCACAGATGTTCTGTATGCATGTATGAAGTGCTGCTGCTGGGCTTTCGACTGCTGCTCCTCGATTCTCAGCTCATTTCTGCTATAAGCAAGGGCAAGGCATTTATTCCAGCCACTGGCTTTTCCTTTCTCATCGATTAAGGAAAATAAGGTCAGCCACCCCAATCTGGCCTTTAAAGCAGAACAGCCCATCACTCAGAGCCTCCAAAATCATAGGACAAAGGTTCTTTAAAGTCTTCTCAGATACAATCAGGAAGGTATTCGTATATACCAGTGTGAAGATATGGGTGAAACTGGGATCTCCAAGTACCTTAATTGATCCCAGCAGCTCCACTCTTGAGAATGCTGTCAGAGGGTCTTGGCCTACCCAGACATTATGCAGTTGGCGATGAAAGATCTCCCTCTGCACTAGATCATTCTTGGCCACTGAATGCAAGGAGTTTCTACAGAACAAACAGAGGAGAAGCTCCCATTGCATGGGTGGAGCCCAGCACCATAACAGAACTCTGTAATAAATACTTGCTCAATTGACAGTAAAATCCCAGCTGCATGTTTAACAGTAGTGCATGGTTATTCCAAATCTTCATTAAAGTACTTCAGGGAAAGAACGGCCCCTCCATAGCACTTAGGGCCAGTCATCAGAATGACCCTGATAACCCAGACTCATAAATACATGGGTGTAATAAACACACAAATTAGAAAGCTTGCAAACTCATGTAAAGAAAGAAAATACAAAATGGAGAGTCAGTTATAGGATAAACCTGCCAAAGTTACATTAAAAGATAAATTTAAATTGAGTGAAATCAGGAAAAATCCAAAGTTGGGTTGAAACATCATCTTTCACTTATCCTCTTGTACCTGTGCATCATAGATAATCGTGCCTTCTCTTAGACCAGCCTCTGAACAGTGGGTGACCTTATGTACCAAGTGTGCTGCAATAACTAAGTACAGCAAGGGTGAATTGGAGATGACATTTCAGCCTTTAACTGAATTTCCCACATTTCTTCAATTTACGCCAACCCCTTGTGTTATTTCAACTTATCTTTCCTCTGACAGCATACAAAGCTGGAGGTTCAGAAACTGTTACTCATGCACATGCACACAACACATCCATCAGTTACTGCATTACAACATTAGCTGCACAATCTCATTAAATATTTGTATTCTCAAAGACTTGCAAGAACTGCTTTTTCTCCATGCAGGAGCCCTTTGCTTGACCAAGGAATTCTGGCAGCAAATATGGAGCCAAAATACCTGGATTGGGATGATGTTACACCACTGAGAAGAGTCAGTAACTCTGTAAATCCAGGAAACTTTTTCAAGCCACTTCACTTACAAAGAGCTTATGGGGGGATTTTTAAATTTTATTTTTTGCATTTTTAATGCACTCTTTTCCAAATGGTTCTGTTCAACAAATGTACAGAAAATACTGGCTGAATTTATGTGAACTCTGATGTGGTTATGACATTTTCTCAAACACAGAATAATAACAAAATGAGAAACAGAAATACTTTCTTTACAGATAACTGCTGCAAGAACAAAGCTAATCTTTACAGAAATGCTTCAGCACAGTTAGCATGTTTGTACAGTATACACCTTGGCTGCACATCAGCTGTTAGTGGATAGCAGAAGCTGTATCCATCTGTAACTTTCATTAAAATAGAATGCCACTGCATAATTGTATTTGGACTTTTTAATTTTTTCTTTTTTTTGCATGGAATAGCAGTAAATCTTCTTTCTCTGTTGGACTACACACTATATGTGAAATCTGCATTTATAGCTAACAAAAACATGTGCACAGCATCAAAGCATAGCTTAGAAATAAAGCATGATAAAAACCAAACAGGAAGAAAATGAAACATCAACTCTTCCTTGATATGTCTGCCACTCATAGCACCTCCACATTAAAAATAAAAATAGACTAGAAGAGACATGTCTGTTTCAAAAAAAGACACATATCAGGTATTTCCATATTAAAATTATATAGATGCATAAATGCAAAGCAAATACAGACACTTCTGTCTTTTCCTTGTCACACAGAACAGAGACTTGTCTAGAAAGGCTGTAAGTGAACAGCTCAGAGCTCTCTACTTCAGGTAGCTCCCAGTTACTACAAGAATTGCCTCGATGTCTCAGCCTTGATGACCGAGGAGTAGCAGGCTACCGATACTGCACATTTGGAGCTTTAGTCGCTCTCGGAGCTGTCTCAGTTAAAAGGAATAATTCTGATTCTCAGCAAGTTTAACACGTTTTCATGCAAGAAATAATTTACTCTGTTGCACCCCCTAGTGGGATTACTTTATAGTAATCAGATTCTCCCTGTTTTGTTATTTTTCTATTCATAGTACGCACGTTAACTAAGGAGAGTCACAAAAGGATGTACTTAAGTTCCCAAATTAAGTTATTACAAGTTAACTGGCATTTTTCTCTTTTGTTGGTGGTTTCCAACACGGAACAGTAAGGCACATAGCACACTGTGATGCGTGCATGTTTAAAACAATCACAAATTTAAGTTCCTGGTTTTTAAACTGGCTTCTATTTTCAGTTTAAATCCAGACTAGAAAGATTTTTCCATTCCAAGAGAAATTACTCATTCTTTTTTTTTAGAATGGCCTTATGTGTAATAAAAAGAGATCCAAAGAGAGGAGGAGAAAATGTGGGGTTTGTGCATTATTAATGCTAGCTATCTTAGATGTGTTCAATAAGTTTTTGCAAATTGGCAAATGGCAAAAAGTCACTGTATTATTAACATCATTATTTGACTTTGTGTCCATGTTGTTCTACCTCAGAGAGCTTACCCTGGAAAAAAAAAAAATCAGACTCATAATATATGAAGCAAAAGGTGAAAGAACAAAATTACCAGGACTCAAGTCCTAGAAAGATTTCATTTACTCACCCTTGGCTGTTGGGCTGATCATGTTCCCATTGCAAGGACATATTTGTCAGCCACATTAGCAAGAGCCAGATGAGGCTCACAGATTCACACACAGTGTGACCTCTGTTAACACTCCATACAAACCACATACACAAAGTATTTGGGTAAAGAGACCCAAATGTTCATCCAGATCAGCAACACCTTGACAGGACATAGCTCTGGTAACAACAGCTGAGAGCTTCATCTTGCTCCAGCTTCCCCCCCATGGCACATACTGAAGTAGATCTGGCCACTCTCCCAGCACTGGAGCAGAGGAGCACAAAACTTGGCCTTCACTGGAGACACCTGCCCTGGCCTAAAATCAGATTAGAGAACTGGTCTAGGTGAGTGACTAGAGACAGGCACCACAGGGCTGCTGGAGAAGCATCTCCCACTTCCCACGGTCTGGAAGCTCTGTTCAGCTTTGCTAGATCTCTCACAGTCTAAGGTTTTCCAATATGTCTATTAAGATGTATAGATGATCCCAAATTGCCTTCCCCGCCACATTATGATTTAAAATATCAAGGCACTTCTAGCAAGTCCTGACATCAGATGGCAAGAAGGAGCAAACAAAGAGGTCTAGCTTATCTTTTGTGCTTAGATGTATTTTATAGCAGGGTATAAAGGAAATCAATATTCCCATCATAAATCTTGCTTACTCTCCTTATAGGGGTGATGGCTGACTTCCATGTGAAAATGTCAAAATAAAAGCACTTTGCTCTCCAAGAGACTTTGGTTCAATCAGGCATAATACAGCACAAACAACCCTAATGTAAATAAATGCACCGAGAATGGAATGTCCACAGGAGACAGGACTGTTAGAGCCCTCTTGCTTCCACTAGGAACAGCTAGCTCCTCCCGGAGCAGACCCAGGAACATCTCCTGACTGCTGCTCCCCACAATGAGCACGGGCTTTATCAGCTGATGAGCACTGATTTGCTCTCACTCATTAACATTCAAAATGGTTTCTTTCTGCTGCCTTGCATCCCTTAGATGGTGACCAAAACATAAACAAGAAAGGCCATCCGTATTAGTCAGAGAAGGCTGGCTCTGGCTCGCTGCCTGGGTAACTATGATAATAAGCCCTTCTTAAAGCGTTATCCATGTAAAGTCGCCTTGGAATCCACACGCACTTCGGAAGACGGGAATCTGTTCTGGCAAACCCTGCTACTGCTCTTCTGCTTCCCCGTGGCTGACACAGATCACACCAAACCCCTTCCGACCAAAGGGAACACAAATAACTTTTGCAATTTTGACTATAAATGTGGTAACAAAACTACATTTATGTGCTTCAGATGAAGGAAGAAACATCGCTAACAAATAAGCGGAGAAGGTCGTTACCATTTCACGTTAATGAATTATCAATAAATTATCTCTAGGAAATTGCTTCAGTGTGTAAACCAGGATGTTGGAAAGAACAATATTAGATATAAAAAATTAAATTCTAGCAAATCTCTCTGACTGAGAATAAGCCTGGTAGGTTTAGGTATATATTTCCAATAATGGGCATTTGCAATTCACAGTAAATTTTATCTGGCTATTTATCTGGAACAAGAAGAAAACATAAGTGAAGATTTTGTAGGGAGGTGTGATAACCGAGGAAATGGGATGAAAAGAATAAAAATAAAATTGCTTCCAGTAACCTGGTGGCAAAAACTAAAACACAGTGTCATCAATATCCATGACATCTCCGAACAGAGTCATCACAATGCTAAAAAATCCCATTTCATTTCCTATCTTCAGGTAAGCCCTACGATCTGGCATCTCTGCTTCTCGTTATAATCTTGTCAGTAGGTAGAATTCACAGGACAAGGACTGTGTGTTACTTATGTCCTGCTTAAGCCTACATTTACTCAGGGTGTGTACTATAATCTGTTACACATAAATGATTCTTTAGAACATTGGCATTTTGTTAAACGTGATTTTGATCCAACTCTTACAGGCATTTTACGATTTCAGTGGTGCACACCTAAAAGTGAAACCTTACAATACCATAAATTGGAATTTAATTTCCCATACAGAGGGATTTCTTTTAGCATTCCTCATTTCCTTACCCTCATGCTGATATTAACACCTGTACAAACTGAGTGTAAAACGCCATCAAATCACAATTCCCCAATCACATCAGCAGTGGTATTTTGCACCCGCTTGGCACAGATGCAATTTATTATATGAGATTAAACACAGTGATGAATCAAGCCTGCTGTATTTAAAACAATAGCGCACTCTTTCACCTACAGATACCATCAGCAGATCCAGGCATGGATGGAAATAACCTTTTGAGCATATCTTAAATTCTCATGGATTCCTGTAACTATTAGCAAGTAATCATATGGCTGGAACTGTTTAGAAGCAGCCCAAGAATAACAAAGGTGTTCCAAATCAGGGTAGAAATGCACAGGTATGGTTGTGGCAGAAAGATGTCACAGTGCATAGCTATTACAGATGTAAAATATTAAATATATGCAAAAAATAATGGGAAAATATTCCCAAAGTCCTGACGGAGTAACTACGTAACCTGTAAGGAAATCTGTACCCCCAAATCTGCTATTCAAAAGGGGAAACAGGCTGAGTTTCTAACTCTGGAAAGGACACTTCCTAAAAAGGTTCTCTATGTAACATGAGCATTGTGATGTGGAAACTGTATAATGGAAGAATAAATTATCAGCAAATTAATTGGACATAAATAGAATGCTCTTATGTGTTTGGTTTGAGCTGTCAGCAGCTCAGCACTCAGAGCTGATCACTGGTGTTGTTTTATTCAATCAAATAAGACCCTTTATATTATAGTGTTCTATATTCTGTAACTAGAACTATTATAATTTGAGCTGAAGCAGTTATCTTTACTACCTTGTGAATACAATCTGAAAGAGTTACAGAAAATGCTGATATACTTAAGATGACCTTCTTTGGTTCAGTGGTGTTACAGGCATACATTTTTTTTTCTTTTTTTGTTACTAGGAAGGAGAAAATTACATTGGCCTAAAATGAATACTAATGAAACTCCTTAGTTAGCTTTCTTTGTGATAAGAATAAAAAATTGGAGCTATGTTCCTCCAGAATCTCAAGCAATTTTTGTCCTTTATTCTGATAGAAAGATTACTGACAGTAGAGAAGGAGAGCAAAGTAATTTCATAAAATATCTGCATTTTTAAGAATGCTTTTGTTGCAAAAATGTTGGTGTGCAATTTCTTCAATCTACTTTTAAGGCTGTAAAGAAAAAGTACCTATTTGTTCTGCACTGCAACAATGCCAGCTGCATTCAATCAACTAAAAAGCTGCAAGCCATAAACCTTCCTCCACAGCTATAGAAGAAAAAAAGGCAGGGCCATAAAAATTCATCAGGATAATGTAGAGATGAGGCGCGTTTGAATCACCATCCCTGCAATCAACCAATCACTCATCCTGTGGCATTTACAGCACATCTCATTCCCCTGTTCCTTAAGGACAATTGATTTTCCTGATTCCATTAGCATAACGGCAAGGAAAATGACTGCAGTGCAATATTTCTGGAAACTTCCAACAAGTATGCTGTGTGCTGGAGTGTGACCATAATAATAAGCTACCTAGCTAGCAACTGCGTGTGCTGCTGCTGCTGCTATGGTATCGCATCCGAGGGAAAAGGACACAGACTAAGCAATTTTGGGTTCACACACAGGAGGGGAAAAAAAAATAAAAATGTTTTCACAGAATATAAACCAAAAACTCACTTAAGCAAATAAACATAATTTCAAGGCGGGCTGATCAGTAGGCAACATCTAGCAGGCCTTGAGCATTATTGTGTTACGGTGAATAATTCCATTTTCTGAAACATTAGTAATACTTCTGCATTCCTCGATGGCTTTTATACTCCTGGTTTTGCTTAGGTTTAAAACAGAAGAAAATGAAACTTTAATACCACCGTTTCCTTATAAATATACAAGAAGAATGCATCAGTGGATTCCCCAAAGAATTTACAGCCATTCACAGCATTACACAGTCATCAGCACCAGGCAGGGGTCTCCACATTTTTTGGTTTTCTCTTTAAGTTCAATGATAATATCCCACACCAGCTTAAATTATTCAAGATGATGAAACTTTATTGGTGAACATGAGCTGCCTAAATTTAAAACTGTACATTATTATCTTCCCTTGTAAATGTATTTTAAGGATGTGTTAAGCTTTTTGAAGTGTAATTCAGAGACTCCTGTATCTCAAACAACATAAAATACTTTTCATCTTGTGAAGGATCCTTTAGACTTCTAAGGTCCTATCTGTTGTACATTTTTAAGTCCCTTTATAGTTTCAAACCCAGTGGGTTACACATGTTATATTCAATCCCTAAATTGAATTCAAAGTTGATATGAGCCTGCCTGCAGAACTAAGAAAAAGTCTTCCTATTATAAGTACCAAAAGTCAATATTTTTAACCCCTCATTGACATGTTTTTTCTTATACTTTCCTAGAAATATCCCAGTATTACACATAACAAGGAAAACACAGATGAATTTAATTTCAACACATCCTTGGATACGACTATAGCATAGCCCAGATTTCTACAAGAATTTTTACTACTACCATTTTTAACTGCTATTATATTTCCTATAACCTCTATTCATAAATATGGATCCTTTCTCCCTAAGCATGGTGGAAACACAGAACTGCTACAGAGAACTTAAAGCTTATGTACAAAAATGGATTGTAATAAACAGAAGACAAGGGAGAGTTGTTGGCTCACAAGACTAAAAGTGTCTCAGTACAACAGCAGCCTGACTGATGGGAATGACTTCTGGCATTTTAGATTGATGGATGGATAGAAAAGGCCAAAGTTTGGGGTAGGTGACAAGATTCAGTGTGGAAATGATGCTGAATTTTTACCTGTACTTAGTAATATTGAAGGATAACTTTAGTCACATGGTCACAGAGAAAGCACTGTTACTACTCATGGGCACAAACCTACCTTGGTATTCCAGTGGCACACACCACAGCCAGCAAAGTTGACTGGATGCAACAGAACAGTGCACAGAAGCCTCATCCTGACACCCAACAGCGTGTCAGAACTGGGAACAAGGAAAGGAAATGCTTCCAGTGAAAACACAGTTACACAGCCCATTGAAACATCTCATTGGATCACCAGTTCACCAGGATCAGACAACAAGCACCTGATAACCCTGCTGCATGCCCTGGGAGGACTAAACTCATAGCAATGAGAAATACCCAGTAGTGATCCCCTTGTAGATCACCATCGGTATGAAGTGACCACCAGAAATGCTGCCGTGTGCACAAGAGCAGCCCTCTACCCCAGTGCCAGGCAGGGTGCCCCTATTCAAGTGCCCTGTGGGGTGTGTTGTGGACCCTCAAAGAGCAAATCTGGCACAGTCAGAGCCCGTGTCTCAGGACTGTACCATTGTCCCTGACATACTGATGACAGCTGCTTCTGAACAGAGTGAAATCTTGTGCTCTACTTCACTCCCTGCCCAAAACTTCAGCAAAACCACCAGGGGCTAACAAGTCTGTCCCTCAAGCTCAGCACGCTGCACCCTGTGTTTCCCACTTGACTGGCTTCCACCCTCTGATTAATAGCACAGGCAAAGCAAGCACAATTTTGGATATGCTTGAAACAATTAGCTTTCAAGAAAGACTTTTGTCATCAATTCTGTCTATCTTACCAAGTTAGAAATTCCCTTGACACGCTGTCCATGTCACTATGCTAAATAATAGCAACTATTCTTAATTAAAAATGATCACTGGGTGTAGCTTTCCATCTTTGTGGCAGTCTACAAAGAACCACAGTAGAGGGATCACAATGAAAGAAAGGAACAAGTCCAAATCTCTGTCTGGCCTCCTATAGATCTTGATACTCCTTTCTTACATATGCATCAGGAAAAGTCAGTGTCTCCAAAACCAAAGGTATATTTTCATTGTTTGCTGCATGTTATTTTGCCCACCCAGATTGGCCCATTTTGGCCTCGGGTGTAGGGGTTTCATTTCTCTTGTTTACATCTCAGTCTAATGTTTTACATATTGCTTTAAATCTGTCAGCAACCAAATCATTTTGCAAGCTGAATGCAAATGTCAAATAACCTTTTCAACAGAAGTAAAATGGTCTAAGAGACAGGTCACGGGTTCCTGTTCCCAGTAGCTCTGAGTTTACATCCCTGGCTGACAATGTACAGATTTAGGCAAATGACTTCCCTCTGCCTCAATTTTCTCACATATATAACAGCAATCATGATATACCATTGCTTTTCAGAAGCCTTATCAATGATTAGTTGGTATTTGGGCAGCAGTGTGACACCACTGTCAGTCTCCTTAAGGAGACTGGGGCAGGAGGAGAAAGTCCATCTGCTCAGTTTCCTTGACATGCACTTCTGAAAAACAAGGTACTAAATAACTTCTGAGCACCTATTTGTCACCACTGAAACAGTGAATCCAGAGTCTGCTCAACAGAGAACAGCAAAATACCTACTTGATATACAATGAAAAACATGGATCTGAATCTCTATAGCCTACTGTCAATTTACTCCACAAGAATGTCCAAAGTTTACAGGCATAAGTGCCACACAATGCTCCCAGTGACCACCAGTCCAGGGTTTCCCTGTGCAGGCTCTGCAATCACAGTGACACTAGGGGCAGCCCCGTGTCCAGGATAACAAGGAGTGGCATGGAATCAGCACAGCACTTTTACAGGCACTCCTCCCCTAAAGCAGGTTCAGCCTGCTGAAGATGATGAGGAAGTTCATGTTCTGTAGCTGCAAAGGGCTGTTGACAACCTGCATAATTCAGAGCCTCCTGGATGGATGTCACACAGGAGTCAACACCAAGCTACTCCTAGAGTGGGGGCAGAGCCCCACAAAAGCAGCTCAGCACCAACCTTTCAACAGCCTCTTGATTTGTAATGGGTACCTGCTGGTCAGCACCCAGGATCAGGGCCACGAACACAAAGCACATTCAATGATTTGAAGTCTAGACATCCCAAACATAAATTTTATACAAAACAGAAGCAGGCCAACATCAAGGGGAAGGAGTATTTTGTGGGGTTTTATAGCTGGTCAGGAACTCAGCTTTATAGCTCCTCTGAAAAACAGCACTATCAGCAAAGGCACCCTACAGTTTGAGGGCATCAGCTCTAAACTAACTCAGAGGGAAATGCAAATCTATTAAGTCAACACCAGTTGTCTCTGACCTATTTAGTCTTTATCTGCCCACAAGCTTATTCTGATTTACTTAAAGCAGTTTATCTAGGATGAGCTAAGCGCCTGTTACTAATTGGCAAGCACCTTGTTTCATGTTGGCCTAAATGTCTTAAACTCAGCTAAAAAAAGTCTAGTTTAGAAAGATCAAAGTGTCTACACAGCTATCCACGTTGCTTTAAGTAAGGTATTTTTAAATTGAATCTCAAATTAATCTACATTAATTGACTCCTTTAAATTAAGGTGCATACTTGAGCCAAAGATATTGTCTATTTGCGTGTTGACTGAAGACCTGGTTAACCAGCACGATCCCAAGAAAATCCATTGGGTAAAAGACACCTCACATCCAAATGTTTCTTTTTCTTTTCTGCTTCCAGGCATCAGAACCATAAACCTCCAGGTCTGCTGAAGTGTGCTGAACCTTGATCCATAAGTGCTGTCACACAGAGTGAAAATGAAGTACATGAGAGCATGAATAATATATCTCACATTGCACTACATAGCTCCGTGGCATGCAAATGTCAAGAACTGGATCGTCAGCACAATATTCAGCCCAGTTCACAGGCTGAATAGACTATTAGGTGCTGTTTATTTTTTTTAATTCAATACCAAAAATGTCCCTCAGAGAAGTTAATGGTTAAGGTCAAAATAATAAGAAATACCCAGTCCCTTCAGGAGCCAAAGCAGGGCTAGTCCTAAGTGGGTCAAGGAATCCCAACTCCAGTATAAAGCCATCTGTCTGTCTCACCAAGACTGATGTTGAACAGAAAAGCAGATTTACTCCTTTCTTTCTTTCTTTCTGACTCCTTACTCATGTTTCCCAAAGCTGCTGCTGACAGCTCCAAAAACTTCTGTATTGGCTTTTCCACTACACACCAGCCACTCCTAGATCCTTTCAAATCCCCCAGCAGCTGCACTCCTGCCCACCTGAGGACTCAGGGGAAAAATAAACAGCAAAGTAGAAATTTTCAGGAAAAAAAAAAAAATGTGGGAGAGGGGGCAGGAGAGGTTCCATATTTTTGCTGTTGCTTATTTCTCTGATCTGCTTTCTTCTGACTCCCAGCATGTCTTGTTCCCCATCCCAGCTGTCCCTGTAACCATTACCTATTCCCTGTTCACCCGAGTACTCCCAGCTTGCAAGGAAAGCTGACTTTAGGGGCAAACAATGTTAAGCCCCACACTATGAGAGCCAAAATTATGTAACTACACGGATCACAGAGTGATAGAGGAAGGAAAAGGGACCCACACCTTAGCCCTTGATCCCTACAAGTTTAATGCTAACTCTACAAGAAAAAGCCTTTTCTCTTTCTCTGCCACCACCCAGTCACTCTGTAAACATCTCTTCATATTTCCATGTTCCTAAGAACCAGGTTCATATTCCCAATGTTGACCTGCAGCTCCAGCTTCTACCACCTCCTTTCAGCTCTCAAACCTGATTCCATATTAAGGGACAAATTCTGCCTGATCCTCTGCAAGCCACAAAGGAAACCAGAAAGAAGAGCCAGTGAGGGTCCCTTGTACCTGTGGGGTGTGATTTTTAAAGGATCACTGCAAACTCAGAAGTCTCCAAGTCTCCACCACATGCCATACATGACAGCAGGGCTTGTAAGGTCAGTGCAGAAAGAGAGGACCAGGAGAGACACTGTTAAGGTGACCAGGAGTCCATCGCCTTCTGCCTTGACTTAGGCAAAACTTCTCTATTTAGAAGATGTCTATCCCTGGAGAATAGACACATTCTTCAAGAAAAGGCCTCCTGTTTTCCATTTGTAATGTGCATTTTAACAGCTGTAAATTGCTCTGCACATTAGTCAGGTGCATAATTAATAAATAATAATAGCAATAACTCGATGCTGGTTCCATCTGGCATCCACTGGAGAGCTCAGCCCTCAGTGTGGTTTGGTAATGCTCTCAGCACTTACCAGTCAGACTATCAGGCCACTCTAGGGCTGGTGGTAAGAGACAGTCTGGGCAGCACAGGGGAGGGTTTTGTTGTTTAGAAGGCTGCTAGATTTATTTAGGATCATATAAAAGCCCTTAGAAGAAAAAAAAGAAAAAAAGAAAAAAAGAACAAAAAAACCAAACCTTCCTCCTTTCTCTTAACTGCCTGCCAAGAAATTACTTGGGGGAATGGGGAAAATGCTCTTTAAAAGGCTATTAAATGTTATTGTTAAAAGAAAAAGGTGCCCATAATGTAATGCCTTCCCCAGAGCAGTTCTTTCCTTTCCCCAGAACAGATCTCAGCTTTCTGTTTGTTTTGCACTACCAAACTGAAGTTGACACTATGGCTCCTGATGAATTGGTGCTTGATGTCATTGCCAATGCTAATAGTTCTCCAAAAGGAGACTATTTGGTTTTATAATTGCAGCAGCAGCTACATCAGGCACTCATAAAAAATAACCCTTTCCTTATCTCAGAGGAAGACAGCTTCATTTTTCCTTCAAGTATTTGGGTGAGAAACTTAGTTAACTAACACCAGCCCCCTGCTCATTTATCACTGCATGTACAAGAGTGATCACATCACCTCTAGACAAGGATACCCTGTGAAGATGGAAGTTTTCAAGAACAGTTCTTTATGCTGTTCAGGGCTGTTCAAGGTCATGAGCACTACGAACTGCTACAGACCAAAACCTCCAGGCAAGTTTACAGTGTTATTTTTAATCATTGCCCCCCTCCTTCATCACATCTGGGAAAATCTGAGTCTGATCTGAGGCTTGTATTGCTATTGAGCAATCTCTGCACCACGGTTATCCAAACTCCTATGAGCACTGCTATGCTCACCAGTAAGACAGCAAGCCTGGAATGTGTAACATTTCTCTGGTTTTGGCAGCTGCTATGTGTGTAAACATGCAAATAGGACGTACATCCCTACATGGAGGCTAGAATGGTGCTTTACTCCTAGTTCCAGAACTCAGTGTCCATACCATAGCAGTTGGTGAGCTTGCACCAGCTCCAGCACTTGACTCAGATTGGTTCTGAATTTATCACACTGGTTTTCAGCAGAACAGTAACTACAGGGAAAAACCACAACCAACCAAACAACAACACACAAACAAAAACAACACAACAACCAGAAGGCCCTAATTTAATGTCTTTGGCACTGACCTGACAACAGGCAGCTCTTTTTCAGCACTGGTGTTGTTGTCTTACTGACAGAAAAGGAGGAACTGATTCTTCAATTATTTGGTTTCAAAAGCCTAGCAATGTTTCAGTTGGTGCTTGCTGTACATACAGCCCCCAGGTGACATCACAGCTTTGAGGTTCAATGTTGAAGTTATTACAATGGGTAGGGAAGAGGGAAGCAGTCATTTGAAAATTCAGACTGACAGCCAGCACCCTGAATGGCAGTTACCAGCAGCTGTCCTGGCTTTGAACTGTAAGTTTTATTTAAAGAAGTTAGATCAGGAGTATAAACTCCCCATCCCACTTTAAGCTTTTTTAATAAAAATTCAAAGTGAAGAGTTGTCATCGCCTTGAGAAAAAGCAATCTAAAGAGCTACAGCTGGATACAAGTCTGGAGAAAGAAAATTTTCTTGTTAAATTTCTAGCAGCAGTGGGAAGAAAATGAGAAAAAGGGAAGGGGGGAAAAAAAAAATAACAGAAAACCTAGAGCGGGCAAAGGATCAAGAAGAAAAAAAGAGAGGCACAAGTTCAGCTTTTTATTAGAGGACATACAGAGTTACCAGCACGTTGCATGCCACTTGTATATACAATAATACTGCAAACATCATCACACTAAAGTGAGCAAATTCTGGTTTTCCTTGGACCCTCCAAGGGTGTGAATGGATTGTCCCAATTCCAGTGCCACTAGAAAAATACAGAGATACCCTCTATCAACATTGCCCCTGGGCTGTCGGCTAAAGGCAAGAATTCCAGCCCCATCTCAGAAATTAGCCTTGCTTTTTCTTTTCCCACCCCTCAGAGAGCAGCAAGAGGGATCTGTGCTGTGCACTGCAGATGCCTGTAGGACTGTGTGGAAGTACCTGTGCTGGGAGTACTGATGTGGGGATGTGGAGTCTGAATGGGTGTAACATCTTCACTGGGAAATACTGTATTTAAAAAAAAAAAAAAAAAAGAACTTATGAAACTCTAGGGTTATCCCTTTAACAGCTCTTATTTTTTTATTTGAAAAACTTAATAGTGAATTTTTATGACTCCCAAATACTGTTTAAAAATAAAAATTAATCCCTTCCAAGTTGCCTTGGGCACACACTGCTGTAACTTGCAGATGGAATGCATTCTTGCAGACAGTGCCTCCTAATCCTGCCAGCAGTTGGAGAGGGGGCAAAAAAAACCTCCGGGGTAAAATAGTGGGAGCAGAGGTCCTGTAGGACAAGAAGATGATGAATTCCAAGGGACCCAGAACAGCAAAACATCAGAGGGAGAGATTCTGGGTTAAGGAAGCAGAACAGCAGTGGAAGAGAAAGTCTTATGGGAAAATAGAATAGCAAGAGAGGTGAGACAGAGTGGCAGAGCCATAGGGCCAAATCTGTAGATAGCTCCTGAAATGCTAGGACCAAAATTGCACTGAAAGAAAAAGGATGTAAAACAATCAATCTGAGGGAAGGTTGTATCTAGTAAATTACAATAGGAAGTTTACAATCAGGAGACATGTCTGCAGTGGGCTTTTCCATGTCAGAGTTCCAGTACCCTCCAAACTACTTGAGATGCTCTCTTGGTGTTGAGAGTCACAGTGCACTGTGTCTAGGGATCCCTCACCATCTGTAACATTCACCAGCTTCTTGTACTCTGCCCACCATTGATATCTGGGCTGCCAAAAGTCAGAACCAAATTGAGCAGCTGCTCCTAGATCAGAGCAGCAAAAGTTCCTGTTTCACTACCTATTTTCATCTACCCATTTTTCTCAAACTTTCCTCTTATGAGGAAAGGTTGTTTTCTCAGGGTTTTCACTACATAAAGGTCACTGGTTTTGAAAGCTTCAGCAGAAATTATTCAAGTTCCTCTAAGTAAAGGCAGTGAGAAATCTATAAGAAAAAAAGCCCAACCTCCAGCCTTTAGGATTTTTTTAAACAGATGTGAAACTAAACTGATCAATGAAAGATGATTTCTGAACTGAAAATTAACATTGCTAGAGAAAAACATCTTTAAATATTCAGGCCAACACTAGCTTTGATTTGACCAAGTTATAAGCCCATTATACTATAAAGTATGTTTAATCTGACTCTCTACTAACCCTTTAAAACTAGGTGTTAAGACAGAATCCATTTAACTACAACTGAATAACTTAGGATAGCAGCCAAAGAGTGACATATGTCATCATCCTGAAACAGCTCTGAATTAGCTGACGTGAATATTGCTGACAGTGAAGCCTCAGCAGCACAGGGTGCAGTACAGGCCTGACAATCCATTTAACTCCTGGGATGGATTTCACAAGTCATGCCAAGGCTGCTCTGCCACTGATAAATGTGCTTGTAGGCCTAGACTAACAAACTCCTGGTTGAAGAGCTGGAGCAGCAGTACAGACATGGAGCAAGCATGTGCCAGCTACTCTGGCAGGTTCACTCCAGGGCAGTTAAGGTTACTCCTGTAGACCAGGCTCTTGAGCCTTGAGACTTTTGGTTTTGACTCTGACTTGACTTTAAGTTCAAGTCAAAGATAACATGTGCAGTGATCTTTTGACCTTGTGTTTTTTGTACAGTGTTAAACAATGGGTTCAAAATATGAGGTCTCTGTCTGTACCATATGTACAAACATATAAGCAGTTATCTATCTAGATACAGACCTAGATACGAGCACATGTACAGCAGATTATAGATAATTGCTGTTCATTTACTGATCCTTACCCCCCACAGAACTGTGTAAGTTAATGAGCTCTGAAATATGAGTTTCAAAAAAAACTTTCATTTCAATAACATTATACACCCTCGGGCTCCTATTAAACTTTTTTGCAGCAATAACACCATTCAAACTAACATTCATATGTGAATTACAGTGATGCTGCACCACAGGAAAATGCAGAGAAAATTAAATAGAAAAGAAAGCACAGTTTTTAGTCTGCTAGTTATCTTAGCCACATTCAAATTAATAGGCAACAGTTCCTAGGGATAGGTGAATGGTCTCCAATAAAATCAGAACCTGCCTGGCCTTCTACTATATACTTGAAAGGAACAGCTGGAAAACAGAAATATCACAGGATTAATTTCTCAGAATTTCTGCCCTGCTCAAAATGTAGAAAGTCACTCAGGAAGGCTAGAGCTTGCTATCAGATCATTATTATCACACTCCTAAACAAATACACACAGACACACACACTGCTCACGATCAGAATTTGCATCAGAGATCCCAAAGCTGACCTTGACCCAAGCCCATATATGACCCAAACAATAGAAAGCCATTGACCTACCTGTGCAGTTTCCATCTTCACCCTCACTTGCCTTAGGGCCAGCGTCGTTACAACTGCCGTGCAGAGAGATCTCAGAAAAGCCCATACATAAGAGTTTCAGAAAGATCTGACAAATTTAAGTCTAATGAGGATGGGTAAAACTTGCCCTCCCAACTCAGATGGGGTCTGTTTTTTCAAGTCCCCTAGCAACTTGTTGAGGTTAGTTTAATAACATCCAAAAAGCTCAATGGAAATCAGTAAGAGGGTGGCCAGGTCCTTCTGCAATTCTCATTAGGCTGCTACTGACATACTATTACCTTCCAACATGTGGCTGTAGAGCACATTAGAAAACCTGCCTTTGCTGGTTTCTACACCATTAACAAACAGAGGGATTTGGATGCTTATCCAGAAAAGCTACAGTCCAGAAATGTTAGTTTCACAAGCCAAGGATCCTGAAAACCACAGCACTGGACCCTCACATACCTCAGGTTCCCAAAGCTTGAATTCTGGTCCCAGTGCAAATGTAACCTGATTTCACCTCTACACACCAATCTCTGTGCTGAAGCATCACACCACAACACTGTAAGCAGGATCTGAGATTTCCAGAGGCAAGCAAGGTAAGCCAAGACAGCATCAGGAGTTCTCTCTAATTATTGCCTTGAATTTTAAACCCTCAGATTACAGGTCTGTGTTTTGTCTCTTTGCCTGTAAGTAGTTCTGAGTGGTGACAGGAATCTGAGCTGTCTGGTGCTCATCACAGGGCCTGGCTACTTCCTTCCCATTTTGATTATTTGCCCTTGGATCTCTCTGATTCATAAAGTAAATGAGACCAAAGTGAATTTTTTAAAGGCTCTGTTATTTCTGTCTCAGCTAATTGTGTGATCCAGTTCTGTGCAGTAACAATCACATACGTTTTCTGTACTAGGTTCAGCCTTATACACAAAACCTTTTACAACACAGTGCTTTTAATATCCCTGTGCCTACACAATTCCAGTGCAATCCAACAGAGTGGGCTGGCCAACTCACAACTGGTGGCTGTTGATTTTTTTGTTTGTTTATTTGCAGATCATCAAGAGCATGTGAAGAGTGGGTATGTGTGAAAAGAACTGCAGACTGAGCAGCTTAAAATTGGATTGCTTGAGGAAAAAAAAAAAAATACAACAAGCACCACTCTTTTCCTGTTCAAAATTATGCAGGACTGAATCCTGACCTCAACATAAAACAGAGAAGAAATAATTTGAAGAGTAGAGGACCTGGTTATAGCATCACATTCTCCTTTTGCAAGCCAAGGGGGCATCAGAAATACAATTCTGCACTTCAGCCCTATCACCATTGGGAGATTATTTGTATTATCTGTAGTCAGGCTGATACCCACTTGCTAAATTTCTTGCCCACCCTCTCTTTCACAGATGTGGATGGACTGTAGTGAAGCACAGCTCTGCAGGGAACACTGTGAACCACCTACCAGGGAAACATCTCAAGTCAACAGCCCCATGCAACTCATCTGGTCTAGGTCTGCAAGCCTGGGGATTTCAAAGTCTCTGATCCAATACACATCTGGAATAGTAGGTGGCTAGAGAAGCACCATGGTGTGGAAAGAAAAAGTGCAAAGATTGTAAGTGTTCTTTTTTCACAGCAAAGGTCTCTATTAGATTCACTGATGACTATGGTATGTCAGAGAACAATGATAAGCAAAGAATCTCAAAGCTGAAACAAAAGGGCCTTTTTGGTTTAGAAGTCCTGACCTGCCTCAGTGGACTTCATCTCCACTGACAGCTGAAACAGTGTGGAGAGCCCACTGGGCACAAAGTTAAAGCTCTGAACATCTATTCACTCTGCAGGCAACAGAGCAAGTCAGAAGGCAATGTGGAGGAAGAGCTGGAGAACATGTGCCACAAGACTGGCAGTTCCAGTTCAGGCCAGAAGATCACCTGTCTGGTCTCTGGTGACATGGTGAAGAACTTCAGCCCACTGAACCACAGCAAACAAGGCCATGCTGTTCCCCATCTCTCCTGCAGCAAGTCCTGGAGCTGGAGCTAAGAAAGCCTCTAGTGCCACTGCAAAGATTGACTGTGTGGACAGTGGGTGAGGCTGGAAAGTGGCCACTGACTACAATTAACCCAGTGCCTGAGGGACTCTGTCTGGGTGAGAGCATGTTAATACAACTCTAAAGTGCAGGAGTGTTTTAACAGTGCTCTTCAATCAGGTTGAGATGACCTATCAGAAAATGTGAGATGACTATGGATAAATAGTTCATATGCTGAATACCAAGGCATTTAATGAAAAATTTCCCTTAATAGAAAAATTTTCCATGCTCAATACTTTTCATTGACTGCTTTTTTACAATGCTATCCATTTAAAAGTAATTGTCATTAAGCTATTTTCTATGTAACATCAACTAAAAATCATTTATTTCCTGCTCCAAACAGCAATTAATGCCAATTATTTTACACAGCACCAAGAACTGCTACAGATTTTTCAATTTTCCACTCAGCTTCTCTCTCTCTCTCTCTCTCTCTCTCTCTCTCTCTCTATATATATATATATATATATATATATATTTAATTTTTGTTTTTTTATTTTTCTCT
>JAOEGS010024279.1:58179-90530 GCA_025447755.1 Corythornis vintsioides
CTGCTACACATTTTTTTTTTTTTTCCTCTCCCTCTCTCTCTCTCTCTCTCTCTCTCTCTCTCTCTCTCTATATATATATATATATATATATATATATTTAAGCTTTGTTTCTTAATTTTCAACTATTGGAAACAAGAGGTATAAAGTAGTGATTTAATCTTTTCTGGCAAAACACAATGGGAACGACCCAACTATTAGAGCAGCAGGAACTGCATAAACAAAAGAATAAGCAGGATGCACCATTGTCTCTGATTTTGATTTTAACTTAAGGAACATCAATATTCATAACAGAAAATCCAAGACAGAGCTGCATTAAACTAAAACAGACATGTGGATTTTTTTTTATGCTACAACCACAAGCTTCTTACATTGTATTCTTCCTGTGATGAGGTGGCAAATTTGAGACCCCAGGACTGCTTCGTCTCTTAATGGTAGTAAATGCTACACCTTGAAGGTGCTTGATTGCAGGATCAAAGTTGGAGCTCTGATGTGCAGTGAAGACTGGATCCAAGGAATGATTCCAGAAAAAGTTAATCCTTTGTTTTGTCTTAGCACTGTTCCTGCTTCAGCCTTGAGCAGCCTAGACCAGAGCTATCTGACAATTTTCTGAATGTTTACTTATTTCAATAAAATGGATTTCATAGTTACAGTTAATGGAAAGAAACTTCTGGCTTTTTGAACATAATAGATGCTGGGTTTTCATTTTGCTGATTAAAATAAAGATTTCTTGTTTTATCAAGTTTTTAAAGAAAGAAAGAAAAAAAAAAGTATTTTCCTGCTTTGCTGCAGATGGATTTTGTGAATTCTTTTTCACAGCAGTTAGTGGTTGCTGACATTTGACAATCATTAGCTCTACCTTGATCTACTGTTGCCTCCTCTAAGCCTGCCACACTTGCACAAGGACCAGAAGAAAATACTCCAGACAATCTCTTATGCAGCAGGGCCTTTGAACTAAGCACTTTCTCCCTCAGCCTCATATTGCTTGCAGAATTTCACCCCCAGTCACTAGAATAATAGAAAACCTTGCTTCAGAAAGTTTTTTTAATCAAACAAAATGATAGACCATTTTTCATTCTTGTGGCTAAAGTCCAAAAACACACACTCTGTCAATGGTGTTGAATTTAGCATTATTGTGATAAAGCTCTTTAAGCTTCTTTTCAAATAAACATGTACAGCTTTAAATGAATAAATCATGCAAATACATGTTAATGTATACATAAATTAACACAACATAATAAGGAAAACGAAGAAACAAGATTACAAATTTTCTGCACCTCCAAAATATGAGAGTGATATTTGCTTTAGAAAGAACAAACTCATTTAGAGGAAAAGCTTATATAGATCCAAACAAACCCAAATCACCAATGAAAGCTAATTTTATGTTCAGCAAAGAAGGAAGATGTGCTTCCCACTACAATAGACAAAATCCAATTAAATTAGGCAAATGTAAAAACACAGAAACAAAATTTAATTTAGTAAATAAAATCTCAGAGTTGAATTCTGTTGTCCATTCCATGCTCACAACCCTCACAAAGAGTTGGATATTCTGGGGAACACTATTCAGTGGATATTAAAAATGGGGGCAGCTGACAAAAGCATTTGCCTCAGCCTCAAGTTTGCAGAATTTTCATAAAAAGTATGTTGCCTTTTTTCCCCCCATTTCTCATTTTCAACCTGCAATAATTTCAAATTAAGACAAAAAGTAGCATTTGGGGAATACAGCTCAAAAGACATCATCTCAACGTGCATGCTTCATACATGTGCCCTATGCAACAATGAATATTGCAAAGCACCCCCCTTTGCCCATCTCTGTTCTCACTGAAGGACACTTCAGCAAATAGAGAATTATTAATTGTTGATTTCTTCTGAAAAACCTAAAAACCCCACCCCATACTTTATTACCCTCTTACCAACAAGCTGCTGTTACTACCAGGATCATAAATCTGTGGTTTGCGAGGTTACAAAGAACTTCTTTAGTTGTCTAACAGCCACAGCCAGTAGTTTTATAAGGTAAAGCCAAACTCCAGTACAATTCTGCCAAACTTAAGTGTCTCCTGATAGTTTCTAATGTTGCTTACTACCACATATCCAAGGGTTACTTTAGTATCAAGCATATTTTGACAAATGATATTCAGTTAGCAAAGACCAGGTTTCTGCTGAATTCTGCTCTCTGTTCACAAGAATCAAACTGTATAATAAAGACATCTCACAGCTCAGAAATGTTCAACAGAAACATTTGCTTAAATCAGCTGTCTTTCACCCTGAACAACCTTCCTGAGAAGAGCAGAAAATTCAGCCTACAACTCCCTAATAGTCATTTCAAGATGGAAGGTTTTATCATAGGCAAGCAGAGTATAAAGTAAGGACATGTATCTGATGCATCTCATCTGTCTAATGCATTTGCCAGACCCTTATCACTGCACCTAGATGCCACAAGTGACTCCATTTACCAGTCAGTTTTGATACATGAACTCATAACATGATTCTCCGCATTACCACTTTAAATATCTGATTGCTTATCTGGAATGACAGCCCTGTTAGAACCAATTCATTCTTGATAGTTTCCTGGACCTTGGCCCTTAAGTAAAGTACAGCAGAGCAGTTTGGTGTCTGCAGCAGTCCCATGCCCACTGGTGCTCTGCACTCACATGGGTGCACATTGGCATCTCACAACTCTATTCAGCATCCGCATGGTAAATGGCAAAGCTCCTGCTCTGGTTGTTCGGATTCCCTTCTTTTCCCACAGTGGTTAAAAAAACAAGCACAGACAAGAACATCCTACTGCTCTGTCCCCCAAATCACCCAGCTTCCAACCATTTCTTCTGGCATCCAGGGCTAATATTGACACGTCAGAAATGTTCAGAGATCTTTCTCCATTGGTATAAAGAACATGCAATTTCCTGACAGACTTCTGTGCTGAACTGTCAACAAAAATAGCAGTACAATAAAGCTGCAAAGTTAACAACCCATTCTGTGATTTCTGGAGATGTCAGTAGTTATTATAAATGACTTTCCAGTTAATTACCTGTTTTGAAAATTAAGGAGATTGGGGGTTCACAGCTGCTCCAATAAGCAGCTTCAGTGGCCGCCTCATCCCATTGAGTATGATAAATAATATATTCTCTACCACCCAGACTGCCAGACAGTGGCTGTGTCAAACTCCTCAGAGAGCACACTTTGTCTGCCATGTGTTACAGGCAACATTTATGACAAAAGTAGAAATTAGATGGTGGTTAATCTTGCTTTTCTGTGTCCCAAGTGGGGCAGAAGCAGGGCTGTAGTGTGACTTGCTGGATGACAGTCAGAAAAAAAATGATCTCAGCAAACGGCATGTAGACCAGGATGCAGTACAAAGATGGGTTTAGGAAATTATTTTTGGTGAATTGAGACATGAGGTACTCTCTTAAAAGAGAAACAAGGTGATGGAAGAGCAAATTTTATTTCTCCTTAAAAAAAAAAAACCAAAGAGGAAGCTTTACATTATGGTTAGATCACAGTAAAGAACAACAAAATCATACTGCTCTGGGGTTTTTAATTTGCTTCTTATTGCTGCTTAGACTATTTAGCTTGCAGATCATAATAAAATCTGTGATAATGACAGCACCAAAAGATGGATCCAGCTTATAAAAATACTGAAGTAATAGCAGTAAGTTCTACATTGTAGTTCCTGTGAAAAGCAAAAGGAATGATTCTCATTTCACTTACATAGGTATAAACAAGATCATTTGAGTCAGTGAAGACTGACAAATTAAGGCAAGTGAGATCAGAATTGGACTCACATGTAGGCTGTCCTCACACTGTAACAACACAGGACACAAATCAAAGTTTTGCCTGAAGAGAGACTCTGAGGTAGTCCCCAGTAAGTCTTATCTGCTTCTAAATGAGATTTGATTCAGCTCACAAAGTAACTTAAAGTCAACCCCTAGCTGTGATTTCCCTCTGAACATCTTTTAAAAATACAATTATAGCATGAAGATCATGAGAGGTAACATGAGTTAAGAGAATCTTCATTTTCTAAAGACACTTGCTGGCTAGAGTTACAGATTCCTTATATCAAAGGACAAGGAGAGGTAACACTGGTATCAGTTCATTCTTCAACATCTCCCACTATACCTAATGCCAGAAAGCAGTACCATTCATAGCTAGTGATTCCATTTACCACTTAGACTCCTCCTTCCAACAAAACCCAGTGTTTACATCAAGGAATAGGGAGCTCTGGCTCCACTTCATAGTGGAACTGTCTGAACTTCTACCTTTCTGTCCATGGCTGTTGGATTTGACTGAAGGAAACAAACACATTGATGGATCTGACACCACAAGAAGCATTCTGTGTAAGGTTGAATTAAGTGTACAATAATGCACAGGCCAAGAGGTGTTAACTCCCCTTGGGAGTTTCCAAGAACTCCTGGGAATTACTTGAGGAGCAGGAGAATTTTTACTTTGATGAATCTTTTATTTCCTCTCTGATTTTTAATGAAATGCAGGAACTTTAACTCCTAAAAGTTGCTAACAGCTGGCATCCTTTTGCTTTCACGCTTCGTATCTTTTCATCCTTAAGAGCCTTGCCAATCTTGTTTTGACCTCTCAACTCTGTACTTCTTCTGTCTGCTGATGCAGTGACTGCTTTACCACCACAGAAGAATAGTCACAGAAGAGATCACTTGCCTTACAATAAACTTGAAAACCCAACATTTCTTTCCAGTTCTGTATAAAAAAAGTCATTCCCCAAACAGACAACCTGATACTGGCTAGGCTGGAATAAACAAACCAGCTTTCTTCATTCTCCTCTGAAGATTTTCAAAGGCTCTCCCAGCACTTGAATTAGGAATCACATTGATTTTCAGTAAATCCTTTCTCCTAATTCTCCTAAAGCATTTCAGAAAACCTCCTGACATAAGCCTTAGAGAACAGATGTAGTGCAGTCTTAGGGACGTGAAATTGCAGGTGATGATAAAAAATGTTAGTGTTTGCTATACCAACAGCATGCTGACATTAAATACCCAACATAAATTTCTCTGCAGAAAGATACAGGGTTATGGGACTATAGCTTTCATACTATGGCCTGCTCATTATCATGAAATCTACTGATACATTTTCATTAGGTAGAGCTAGCTCTGCCTTCACTGGAAAGATCCAGAAATCATAAAATTTTTTTCTTTAATTCTGCAATACGAGGCCTTTAGCTGGGATGACAATTTTGGTCTGTAAGACCGTAAATATTTGTCTATTCAAAGGCAGCATTTATCTTACAAAGGCACACATACCAGTTTTGCCTCTGACAAGTTCCTTGTTTATTTATTACTCTAATAACAAATAGACTGTCATCCCTGCTGGGCCTCAAAGATGAGCTAAATCTGCTGACACAACTGATTGGGAGCGGCTGCAAATAATTTTATTAAAAACTATGCAATAGCAGAATTCATTGTGGGGAAAATGTTTAAATCATAATTCTGTTAGTGGCCTATATATATATATTCCATAGTAACAACATTCAAAGAAGCTAGAAACACTTTTGTAGCCCTCATGTTTATACTGCATCATTTGATTTTCATTTTGTCCAAACAGGAGAGAAGCAGTGAAGGGGAGACAGATTTCTTTTGTGTTGAGTGCTCTGTGTGCACACACACCAAGAGCCAAGCACAGCATCTTAATTAGATGGGTCCAGAGGCTCCAGCACACACAGGAGAGTGACAGTCACTGGACATGCTTGATAGCTCTCTCTAAAGCAGTGCAGAGACTTTCTGGGAAAAGACAGACAGATCCATATATCTCCAGTATTGGAGAGCTGAGCCAACCAGACCATGATAGGAAAGGTCTAGAAGTAGGGGAGTAAAAAAAAAAAAAAAAAAAAAAATCCTCTGCACAGTCCTAAGACATGTGATGCCTTTACTAGGTCACCAGTACTGCTGACCTTAAGGATCCTCAGCCTCTTGGACACAGCAGACACTGGAGAGGAATCACATGCCTGACAGCACTGCCTGGCTCCAGAGACAGGGCTCTGAAGCAGGGCAACATAGCAGAGACCCACCCCACTACTTACTGAGTGCCAAGGTCCCTGCAGTTACAGACCAGCAACCATAAGAAGAACATTTCCAACGAATTTCCACATAGCAGTTGTATTTAACAGTATCCTTCACAGGGATTTCAAATGCTGCGTGGAGATGTTTGCATACTGTCTCAGACCTGATTGGTCATGTATGTGGCACTTATGTGGCACTCAATGCCTCAGCTCCCCCCAAGGCTTAATGCCTTCTGGGATGTTGCAAAGGTCTCACCCAGAATGAGCTTTTGGAGCAATGGAGATTTAGGAGAGGCACAAGAGGAAGAGAACACATCAGGGACACATAAAATTAACTCAGCCCTTTTGTAAATCACCTCTTTGTCCTGCAGCTGTCACTGCAGCTCACAAAGCTTAAGCAGTAGAATGATACTCCTCTCTGTCCACCTCAGGGCCACAGCAGCTAGACAGCATCCATCTCCTGGCCCCCAGGAAGAGGTGTATCCCTAGCTAAGCTGCACACCTCCTCTAAGGGGTTTAATTCAGACCCTCTACACCAATCCCTGCCAGACATTGCTGCCTTCTCTAGAGGGTCAGCTCGGCCACGCTCAGTCCTGCCTCAACCCAGAGGAACCAGAGTAGCCAAGATGTTCTATTCACCCCATTTAAGTCAAGCTGAACTGTAAAGAGAAACTTTGGGGACTGGCCTGCCTCCAAGAAAAGGAGCACATGTGAAGACAGTGAGATTGCTGTACACCTGGATGGGCAATCCAGGAGCTGGACTGGAGGGACAAAATGTAATGGAACAGCTGCTCTGCTGCTTAGCTACAGCTGGGGTGGTAGGAAGAGAGATTTGACACACCACATGAGCCAAGGGTGGCTGCCTGGTACAAAACTGACAAGGTGACCAACAAATAGCTGTGCAGAACAGGAGTGAGGGAAGGTGTTTTGTCTATGTATACAATTCAGATGGAAATAACTGCATTTCATAGTCTTAATTTGTAGTGATATCATTGCTAGTTTCTTCACTCTTTGTTACGTACAGCCTATTAAATCTGGACTTAGAATCTGAAATATCTATCTTCCCAGTCTCCTTTCACAGCTCTAGAAAGCCAACAACAGTCAGGTTTCAAGGGATTAAGAAAGTAATTTAGAGATCTGTTCTTATTCAGTTCTGTTCTACCACAAGCTCCATGACTATGGGCAAATAAATTGGGCACTTTGACATTGATTGTCTCCAGGGGGTACAGATCTGTTAAAGATGCTCTGAGACTGTATGGTGAAAAAGTATAAGGTGCAGTGAAGATATGAGGTTAAAAAAAAACAAAACAAAACAAAAACAAAACAACAAACAAACCTTTGCAATGCATCTGCAGTCAGCAAGAAACAGTTAATGCATTTCTTTAATCCTGACATGATGAACTTTAAACTTCTTCCTTTGGACAATGACCTATCCAGTGCCTCCCTCCCCTATTGCTTTAGCTTTGTGATACAGCAGAATCTGAGAGGAAAAGTAAACAATGCCTGGTAATTACTTGGATTAATATTTCTCTTACAGGCATGACTTCTCTTGTGCACAGGATTTTCTAAAAAGGCAGAAGTCACAACATGTACTGATCATCCGTGCAATTAAAGAGCATTCTGTGCCATGAGATAGACTTTCCTTTGTGATATTTTTGTATAGCTGGAGTTAATGCTGAATATAATCTACATCCAATCAATGGTATTGTGCATCATCAGATGAAAAAAATATTCAACATAACTGCTGTTAGTTCCTGTTTAAAACCCTAATCAGAGTCTATGCCAACATGTAATCACATTGCAGAATAAATTGTTATAATATAAAATACGTGGAATAGACACTAAGACATGCTAAAAGACTGCTTTCCATCTCCAGAAATAATTGCTGAGAGGTTTCCTTGGAAATGCCTCAAACCACATGACCAAGTGACTACAACAGCTGTTACAGTAAAGAGTGCAGGGGAGGAAAGTGTCCAGCACAGGAGCCAATAAATACTGGGGAGGAGAAGGTGACCAGAAGGTTGGTATCATGGAATTTCCCTCTGTGCATAAGGTTTGGGTACCACTAGTATCACTATAAATGTAAGAAAGAGCAAGTGATGCAGAGATTTCCAGCTGAGTTCTCTGTGAGTACATAAAAGGCATGACTAGAACAGCATTTGCAGCCAGGTTAATGAGTATTTGTGACTTCAAGCACCTCCTTGATTGCAAATGGTTTATTGCAGGAAACCTATCTGGTTACTCTTCGGATTCATAGATTCATAGATATTAGGGGTTGGAAGGGACCTAGAAGATCATCTAGTCCAACCCCCCAGCCCGAGCAGGATCACCTAGACCAAGTCACCCAGGAACAGATCCAGGTGGGTCTTAAGTGTCTCCAGAGATGGAGACACATCATCAAGAAAGGTAAGTATTAAAAAGTAGGGTCAAAATCAGTCCTTCCTTAGCATCATCAAATACAAAGAAGATTTGCAGCTGGGAAATGGAGTGGAACCATGGTAGTAAGTCTTTGGAAAAATTTTGGACCAACTTCTGCTTCCTTTATTCCCCTCTTGGACAATCTGTTCATCATACATTTGAGTGAAAATGAAGGTCAAAAGATGAGAGGAAAGTAAGACCTAATCTGGTTGGGATAGGATCAGGGGAGGAGACACAGGGAGCACCTGAGTCAGTTTTCTGAGAAATAAAATGAGGAATTTCTGTCTCCACTGCCCGAGATGAAGCCTGCATCTTCCCTCAGGCTAAGTCTAGGACAGAAACTTGTACCTGTGCTGTATCATGTGCAGTGTCAGTTAAGTCCATTTTTTATTTACTTTTTACATTTTTGAGTAAGGAAAAGCTCTAATATACTCTTGGTTTATACTGGCACACCTGTGATTTTAATAATTATTAATAATTGTTATGGGCCATGTGTCCCCCAGGAAGGTTTGGAACTACAGTTATTAGCAGCAAACATTTTTATTTTAATTTAGGCCTTACAAAATAGAGGTTGGGGAGCACACCTTTGGTGAATGGAAAGCAGTGATTATCAATTGTCTTAGAGAATACTCCACCAGATTCAGCCCTCTGAATCATGCAGCCACCTGCACGTAGAACCAATTTCAGACAGTTGTAGGAATCAAAACAAAAATAAATGCATTTAAATAGGCACTACCCTACCTATAATAAACACGGCCATGAATAACTACAATAGTCAACAGTAGGGTCACCACACAAAAAGCAAGCATTTAACTGAGATAATACCTGTGTATTTTACCAACAAAGCTCACTGCCCTTTGCTGAGAAGATGCCCACTGGTTTCCTAATTAAAGCTTCCTTTGTTAAAAATCACGACTCTATCTCACACATTGCTTCAGGGTCAGCTTGAAATAGCAGAAAATTCTGCTTTGTCTCCACTTACTTTGCTCCCATTTGTCATCTGGTTCATGTGAGTTTAGTTATCAGTTACATAAACACTCCCCTAAGAACTTGCATACCAACAAAAGCAGCTCAAGTGCACTAGCAAGATGAACTGGCAGGTCTGTTGTACTTATTTCAGGGAGTTTTTTCAGCCTACTAGGATGACAACTGATTCTTTAGCTTTGGTTTTCCTTGGATGCTAAGATCATTTCATTTCACATAAAACCAAACTAACTATTTTGATGACAACATCTATGCTACACTGATCAGGTGCCATAAACAAATGCACATTCAAAGCACTGGTTGGCTTAAAACAGAAAAGAAAAACTTCCTTGACATTGGATTTAAAGGGCTGCAAGCAAAGAATGGTTTGGCATCATACCCCTGTACTGTACCAAATGTTACTACTTATAGATTTACTTCATCTCAGGCTGTAAAATTTCAGAACAAGCCAGGCTATTTTAAAAAAGTAAAAACAAGTTTATGTCTTATGAGAAAGTTTTTTTCTGTCCTCAGCTCCTGTAAAATACTGGCAGTGTTATTTTTGGACTTGTAAGTGCCCACAGTGGAAAGAGCAAAATCAAACAAATAAATGGGCAGAGAGAAGCAAGGGAGAGGAGATACAGTTATGGTATTGGAAAACAATTCCACTCACAGGAGGGTACAGAGAAGCCAGGTTTTAACTGAAGTCCACGTAGGCCATGATTTCTACAGAGAAAATTACTAAGTGAATATGCAAAACAGGACAAGAGGAGGAGGGAGTCCAAGTCTTCCCAAAACTATGCCTAATGTATTAGAAAAACTAATGGTTGGTGACCAGTTAGCTAAAAGGAAGACAGCAACTTTTCAGACAGAGAAAGTTTAGTGCTGAAGCATTAGAAATAAAGGTTTCCATTTTCATTGGAGGCATTGTATCTACTCCTAGTAACATGCTCAATGGACCAGAAGGGAATTATTTCATTGAATTTTAACACGAGGCAAAAAAATGACTTTGAAATTTTATATGCATCTCATCCAAGGTAATAAAAAAGTAAAAATGCAGTAGAAGAACAGAAGACCTTGATGTACCTATCAAGAATAGTTCAAGTGGGTTATTATGAATAGGGTTGTGCAAAGATTTTAACTGTCATAAATAGAGCAAGCATAGCCTGGCAACTGCAGAAACTTACAGCTACTACCAGGACACTATTAGTAAGAAAAAAGTGATCTAATACCCAGCACAGAAGAAAAAAAGCACCATCAAAATAACATGTGAATGTACATTTACTCTGTTGTTACGAGCCCTTGTTTAGATGCTGAAAACTGCTAGTTCCCTGACAACAGGATGAGTCCATAATCATAGAGCAGGATGCACTGGTAGTTTTTCAAGTGACAGCTGAGAGTATTTATCTATAGAGGAAAGAAGGTCAAAAGTCAGTGAATTCTTTGCATACTTCAGTTCTTCAGATGTTTGTCTATTTTACTTTTTTGCTATTTGAACTGTAACAAGAAGGAAACAATGCAGAAAACCAGCTTTAGGAATGATCTTGGATATTACAGACCCACCATTTTTATTATTTTCTGATATTGGCAATATTCAGAGCAGAACAGATCACCAAAGACAACACAATCTCTCTACTTTTTACAGCCACATCACCTAAAGGAAGTTGGGTTTTTTTTTCCTAATAAAAGCTTATCTAATAACTCTGGCTACAATATATAATCTTATTATTTCTATATCATGCTTAATACCATAGCTCTTCAGGCTATGTCCCTAATCATCCACTGGGACAAGCAGACTTCTGTTTGGACTTGGATTTATTGCTGTAGCTTGTTAGTTACCTAAAGATTAAATTGCCCTCCTGTTTAAATAAGAGGCCTCACATAGATGCTCTATATTATAACAGAGAGCTAACTTCTGGATCCACTGTTCTTTGAGACCTTCTCTTCATTTACCAGCCACAGACTTTTGTTATTTAATAACATCAGTTTTCTCCTTGTCCTTAGGAGAGGTGTCTCAACTGGCTGCATGATTGAAACTTTAATAAAGACTCTGGATAATTTACATACAATGGACATGCTATCACATGTACATTGAAACATGTAGATCACAAAGAAGAATCAGTCCACAAACTATGAAGGCAGACACCTATGGCTAAACTATGTCTAGTGCACACAGTCTGGAAAATAATTAGTATGACTGAATTCAGACATCATGATTACCACTTCACAAATGTACAGATCACACTGAATTAGAAACACACCAAACCCAGAAGAATTTTAGAAAGCTGCAAGAGAAAACAGTCTGATGTGTGAATTAATTATCTGACCTCTGCTTTGAATATGTCATACCCCAGTCATTTCATTTTATTGAAATTCTGCATAATCATGACTGCAGTGTTTAAGAAAAATCTGATTTGAACCTTCATATTTGGGTCACACATAAGTAATTCAGTTTTGCTGTCTGCTTAATGTGATTTCCATACAAAACCATTACAGAAACATAAAACACAGAGGAACAAACTCTGTTCCAAAGGGAGAGCAACTTTTCAACCAAAGCATTTCAACTAAAACAGGTAGGGTCAGTAGTCACAACACCACACTGCATTACCTGATTGAACATGGAAATGTTGAGATGTTGTAGGACTAGATGATGAAATCAGAACACTCTGAAAGCAGTGAGCCTTTTTTGAAAGCATTTCCTTACTTATCCTGAAATCTCTTTGAAAGCCCACACCTGGCCCACCCCAGTGGAAGCCTAAGGAAACCCCTTGGCAGTTGTAGTAGCTCTGACTTTGCTGCCAAAGTTTGTTGTACTTTGCTGATGAGCTAAATAACTCTGCTCTGTGTGTTCTCAGATGATCATGTGTGATCAGTTAAAGCATCTTCACCATTTTAATGCAATAAATATCAGCCTATGTTGCACAAGGCAGCAGGCACTGCTAGGAATATATTAGAGTGGATGAATAGGACTAATATTAATAATGGGCTTTAGCATTAATCATTCTCCTCTCCTTGCATGACTGCTTCTCTAATTTTTTTGTTTAGAGACATTGCTTATATGAAGTTTGTTTGCTCCTGTCTTTCAAAGGTTTACATTGCTTTCTGAAAATAGTTTTTCTCTTTACTCAGCATTTTATATTTATAGCCACACTTCACAAAGCTTTTGTTCAAGATTGCCTGCACCTCTTACAAGTCTGTTTGGAGTGCATTGTTTATGAACTTGAAACAACAGAGAAACACTAGGGTGGTTTCCATTGAGACAGCATATGGTATGTACCTAGATATACTGCAGGGCTTAGAGTCGTGTGCTACAATTAACAGAGCTAGCCACAGTAAAGAACAATTGGCAAAAAAATGTCTTTTAAAGTTTTGCTCCAAATTAGATTGAAAAGATTGAGACATTAAAAAAAAACCCTGCATTTTGAAAGGACTGAAACATGGTATTTCCCACATTAAGTGGGAAACATCCCTAGGAATTTGCAATATGAAAGGGGCAAGAATGGCCTTTAGTCCTGTTCAGTATCATTCTGCTCAGTGTTCTCATAGCCTTCTGCTTTGGGATAGTACATCTGGGCTTCTAGAGCCAAGTTATCTCTTTCACTGTTTATCCCCAAAAGAAAATTCAAGGTGACTTGATCTACATGAAAGCTGCCCTGCAACTGCAGATTGGGAACACCTCCAATGATCCCAGGGCCCAAGTTGCAGGTCATACCTCAAGTAGGTTACTAGCATGGTTTAATCTCTAGGGACAGATAAATACCACTTCATCAGGAATGGAAAGGAGAATTGGGAGAAAGAAAAAAGGTGAGAGCCCAGAGATTGAGATAAGGGCAGTTTAATAAACCAACCAAGTGAAAAAAAAAAAACCACCAGTAAGAACAATAGCACTAATGGAGTGAAACAAAGTGAGTCATATAAAACAGGAAGGCCCTCCCTGTGCTCAGAACACCAACTTCTCCTGCTTCAGCCACACAGCAGCTACACCCTGCAGCAAGTTGAACACAGGCAGCCCCAACCCTCCTCAGCCCTCCCCTTATATAGGGGCATGGCCCAGCATGCTGTTGACTCTCTCTCTCCCATTGGCTGCTTGTCCCACTGGGGCCCCTCTCCTCCCAGTTGCTTGGGCCAGCAGGTGTTGGTGATAATGAACCTCAACCAAACGCAGAACAGGTGGGATCCTGAGCAGAGCTTTCCTAGCTGGTGCTAGGCTGGGAGCTAAACACAGCTCCCTGTGACTATCACATGCCTGAGGGTGCAGGAGGGTGCTGGAAAGACCTGGAAAATTACCATCCCTAACCTTGCAACAGTCCCATTGCATGGGGACTGCTGAGATCAACCCCAAGAGCTGTAGCCATCACATTTCTAGAGTAGGTGACTAGCTCAGGTGAAAAATTCAAGTGCAGAGCTGTAGGCTTAGAAGACCTGCTTTGCACAAGGGAGTGCATGAACCTTAAGAGACCTGGTCTGAGCTGCAGCTGCCATGGCTTTCACAGCTTCAGAGCAGCAAGCCTGGAGCTACAGATCCTGAAAGCACCTTTGGATCTGGGCAGCCCACTCTCTGTATCAAATAAACTGCTTTCATTAGGCATGGCTGCCAGGACACTTCACCAGAACAGTGGGCAATTTTCTCCCCCTCACTTTTTGAACCTTGAGAAAGAAGCCTGGCTTCTTCGGGCAGCAAATGTGAACCCCAAGCCCTCTCTGAGTAAACATTTTGAAATTAGACAACTGAATGCCTACTTGAAGATGTTATTGTTTTAAACATTGTGATGAAAAATAGAAGCAACGTTACATCCTGCAGTGGTGAGACAGAAATAAATCAGGGGAGTAATTGACTTCAGAGGTCTCTCTGTTTACCTCTCCCTGCCTCCTAACTGGGACACCAATCTTACTGACTGAAACCAAGAATCTAGGCAAGGGCAAAACATCCACAAAATGCTTGAAATAGTCCAAATGAATGTAGAGTCTGACAGGTTTAGAATTGGTTCTGACAGTTTTCTATTACATGACAGTTTTAGGTGTTGTTTCATTTTTGTTTGCATTTCTTGTCATAGTTAGGACCAAATTCTCCCTAAACCAGAGCTTTATTGGCAGCTTGCCTCTGATCTGCTGGAAACCCTGGACAATTGGTGCTGGACAGAATGTTTCTCTCACAAAAAGGCACAACTTAGAGCTCTTGCCACAGACCCAGATGGCACACTTGATGCCAAAATCTCTAGCCAATCTATACCAGGGAAGAGAGCAACCATGGTACAGCATGTGGCTCTGTGAGCCAAACTGGGGTAGGGGGCTGCCCTTGTTCTGTCACTTCCCAAGCCCTAGTCATTCACACAAACTGCTATTTTTTGCCTCAGCCAAAAGGCAATGGGCTATTTTAAGTTGTTATATTTATTTCAGATTAAGAAAGCAATATATGAAGAGAGTGGGAAAGATTTTCTAAGTGAACACTCAATTGCCACGTAAGAGGAAAAGCCAGACAACTCTGAAATGCAATAAAAAGGACTTACAGAAGAGATTGCCTGTTGCTGGTTAAGCACAGCAAACACTAAGTTTGCTTTTATCAAAATACATGATTTTTGAACAATGAAGTCTGACAGAATCATCCAAGAACATCCAGAAGTGTTCTGCCTACATTCCCTGCTTATGTTCACTATACACAATTATTGTCTGTCTCTGCAAGACAGAATGTTTAAAGATTAAAAAGTGCAGTGCACAGAAAAATGAGACTTAAGAGTGACATCATCAAACACACCACAAAACAAGGCAGAATTACTGAAGGATTCCCTGGAGCAACCCAAGTCCTACTGAGAACGTTCCTGCTGGGGCTCCCTAATTAATGTACCCATTTTCCACCTGTCACATAGCAGAATTAAACTCACTGCATCTCTGCTTTAATTCTCCACTCAATCAATAATTCGGATAACAGATCCAAAGTCCTGTAGATTCTGTGTATTGATCTTCTCCCACCTTCAATTTGCCCGTTGTCTCCACTAACTTTGAGCAGTACGTCACCGAAAGTCCATTTCATTTAAAATGTAATCACTTTGCCAATGTTGAACCTCTTGCCAGTTTCATTAGTCTTCAGAAAACTTTCCCAAAATATGGAGCTGCCTGTAAACCCATCGAGTATTGCTTAGAAACAGAAATCAGTGTTTAGACTGGGACTTCTGCTCTGGCATTAAAAATTAGTCCGTTCAGATACATAGACAGAAAGTCTATATTCAGAAATAGGCTAAAACTTCAAATATATTCCTTTTTTTTTTTTTTTTTTTTTTAGTCCAATTGCAACAAATAATTTTTGCTGATTGGGAAAAAAAAGTTTTACTTATTTATAATATTTTGATAGAAATGGTTTGTAACCCAAAGACAAATAAAAATAAATTCTACCCTTATTCTGCTGAGACAACCTTTATCTCTTCTAACCCCGTAAAGATAGATCTCCAAGTCTCATGAGGTTTCACAGTAATTAATGCAAACCATTTAAATCTGATTCTGAAAGCTGAATGGACTAAACAATGGAAGGTAAATTACTTTTTGCTGTTTTACATCTTTTCAATTCCTCAGCAAGGGTCAGAGCTGACACAGGGAAGATTAAATAGCATACAGCACAAAACGACCCTTATCACTGCCTTTCTGGAAAATTTGTTTTCTCTGTATGTAAAAGGCATATAATGCTCTTGACTAAGAAGATACATGGGCATCATTACTATGTTTATACCAAGTGAATAGAAATAGATCAGGAGATGCTGGGTTATTGGTGGAGAGATAGCAGCAGAAAGTTATTAAAATACAGCCGAAGTACTGCTGGTAGCGTCCAACACGAGACAGATCCCTGCTTTGTTTTTCCAAAGATAAAATTCACTGGAAAAAGTTAGAAGAAAAAAGTAAGTTTCTGATAGCAGGGAAGTCAGACATACGTTAGGATACGAAACCAGCTGTATGCATTTCCTAAAGCTGGAGGTCTGACAGAGCACTGGGGATGCAGTGTCCAGCACTGTGCCTTTCCTGCATGTCTGTGGAGGGGAAAAGGCTAATATGGGAGAGCTGAAAAAATCTACTATTGGCTAAACTCTTTAATTCCTCCAGCAAAGGCAGAAAGGTTTTTGATCTGTGTATTAGCTTTGCAGTATTACTACATAATAACTTTTTCCCTTGGTCTACCAAGTTAGTACACCAGCAGCCTACTACCTCAAAAAACCCAATGGGAATAACCTTGAGCACTCCTCTAAAGGGCAGGGATGAGTGGACATCCACCAGCAGCCATACAGGAGTCCAATCAACCACTGAGTTTTTTCTGCCATGGGATACTTAGCTAAGAGTTTTCAAATTCAGGTCTCCTGATATGCTAGGCTCTTAAACCTGTATCAGAAGTGATCTCAGAGCCATTAATGGTTGTCTTTGGAAATTAACGATAGATTTGCAGTAGAAGGAAGGACTAGATTTTCATTATGTTTTCCATTCTTTGAAAAGGAGTTGGAAAATTATTAATTTTATTTCCTGAAAAAAAAAATCTGGAATGAAATAATCAAACATAAGTGCCTGCAAGATAATAGGGAAATGAGTTACACCCAACAAAGATTTTGTTAGGAAGAAATCTTGCCAAGAAAACATCACTTAGTTGTTAATGAGGCAACAGGCTTTGTGGACAAGGGAGGAACAGTTAACATTGTACCTTGAATCTCATCATGTTTGCCACATGATATCATATGATAGTCTAACAAAGGGCTAGGAAAGCAAGGCATGAATGAAACTGCCACAGGTTAGACACACAACTGTCTGGATCATCACACTCAATGAGAATTTTTTAGTGTAGTTTTTCAATACTTAAGCAAATTCACCTCATGCTGTCTGCAAAGGGCTTGTCCCAAGTAATGCTCTAGTCAATACTTTCTCTAACAGCACTATCACAGGACATGTTGCCATCACCCTCAGATAACTTGAAAGGGCTGACAGTTTATTGGAAAAGAAGAACAGATTTCAAAGTGACTGTTACAAAATGAATCAGAAAAAATGTGATTAATAAGGTGAGATGCTATAGCTAGAAATACCTGGCTGTAGAAGTATAGAGTATAAAAATCACTGATTAGTCAAGAGAAGTTAAAACTTATTAGAGGTGAAATTATTTAGGAGCTGAAGATGAATTATCAGCATCATGTTGCTCCAAAAAGGCAGTTACAGTATAAGAACATTGAAAGTCAGGCCTATAAAGACCATCCCACAATCATTCCACTCTCTCAGCTGGTAGAATGTCACCATCTGCTTCAGAAAGATGCAGACAAATGGGAATCCATAGCAGAGCCCACTGGGTCACAGTGTCAAACATTATACTGAAAATGTGGTCTGTAAAAAAAAAAGATGGAAAGGATTCTGACTGGATTATTATTACTACTTCTTGTTAAATAACAGATACCTGAGAGAGGTGCAAGTACTTAAATTACAATCCTGTGTAAAAACAAAAAGTAAAAAAAAAAAATAAATCATGCAAACAAGAAGGAAACAGTTAATGTCCCATGTCCTTGAGAACAGAACAAGACATACTCAGATAATACAGCAAGAAATAGTTAAGTTAGACCAAGAAAAAACACACTAGCAAAGAGGGCAACAGAAACCACGATGCAGTGTTGGAAAGTGGTTCTTAGGGCAGGCTGTGAATTGCCCCCTTTAGAGATCTTCTGGAACAGCCTTAACAAAAAACCTGCCAGCTCTGACAGGGTAGGGCTAAGGGGTGGGCTCCAGCCCATCTCAGCCCCCCTGTTGTGCTGCTGGAGAAGCACAGGTGCTCCAAACTGCACAGCTGCATCTCAGCCAGATGTTCTGCTGTCAAGAGAAATGGGCCACGTACAAGGTTCCTAGTGCTTATACAAGATTTAAGAGATCCCTGCCCAGCAATGGAGAGATGACTGTGCAGATTTTTATGAAGTACATTAATGGTCTTTCTCTGCCTTGTGTGGACTCCTGCAAACTTCTAACTTCTGCCTTCCTTCATCTGGAAAATTTTGGGGTGTTTTTTTTACAAAGGAACTTCTGAGTTAGCAAGTAATTGCAGCTCAGATATAGATGAGAAAATGACAAAAATGGATGGGATTATTGCTTGTAGCTGCCTGGCTATGCACAGACAGCAGGACCTGAGAGCCTTTCCCAGCTCCTCAATCCAACTCAGTGTTTTATTAACATCCTAACTCAATGCAAAGCAGATGGCAATTTCTGTTTCCTCACCTTCTGCATGTTGTAGTCTCCATGGGGAAGGAATACAGGTGTTCAAGTGAGAGAGAAACTGGGTCACCATCCTAGCAATATGCTAAACAGATAGATAGCCAATCCATAATAAATAATGCCTGACTTTTCAAACTCAGATCATTCTCCAGAATAAGACTAAAAAGTTTTTGCAGAAGACTCTGGAGCTGTTTAAAATGTACCATTTTGTTGCAGTAACCTTCTTAATGCACTGCTCAGATGGTCTCCCAACCCAAGGTCTCAGTGATTAGCTACAATGAAGCTAAATCAGTCCTTATTTTAATCCCATTCAGTTGCCACTAAAGGGGGAAGGAAAAAAATGTTTGTCAGCTGAAACATACCCATTTCTGATTGTCATCTAGGACACAGAAAAAAAAAAAAAAAGGAAAAAAAGAAAAAAAAAATTTATATATAACCCTCGCTGACAGTGTTTATTAGTGATTAGTGAGTCCAGGAGCATTAGTTAAGAGAGAAGTCCTGCAGAAGTCATGTCTATTCTACAACTGGACAGCAGAAAAGAGCTTTTCACTTGCAAAAACTATCAGTCAATAGTAAATACTATTCAAACAGAAACATCTCATAATATGCTAACTGTACCTGTAAAGCCTGCAAAGCCTTAGTTACATTGATTTATACCAACAAACCCACTGTTTAAGTCATTTATTCAAACACACAGAACATTCCTGGGAGAAACACACAGGATGTGACAAATACCTGTTCTTATCAAACAAATGACTTATCTTCTGGACCCACTGAAAATGCTACAGTAGGATTCATGCAACCCAGTTTGTGATACCCATTTAGTAAGGTATTTTAGATAGGTGAACAAAGAAATCCATGGGAAGTGTTGAATCACCAACCCTTGAAATGCAGTGGTATGGCACACTACAGACTGCAGTAGCAAAGACTTCCCTCAAGACCCTGCCTGTATATACTAAATACCTATTTGTACAAGAGCAGCTCACTCTAAACAGCCTCTATATTAAGACTACAAAGTTTGTTTTGCTCTGATGATGGGATTTTTGTCATGTAACCATTTATTATTAAATGTAAGGATGAAAAAAAATTTTGTGGTAGAAGATTTCAGATTGTATTCTATCCTGCAGAAATGCAAGGGTTCCAGTAAGACATTCTAGTTGCAGACTATATCAAAACAAACCTTGAAAACAATACCTTCAAGCAGTGGTAGCAATAAGTTCTTTCTATTTCAATAAAAGGTTTCCATCTCCAGATCCTAAAGAGCTTTTTAAATATTAATCAAGCCTCTAAGCAACCCTGGAGATGCTAAAATACTGCAGTCACTGATCAATTAAACCATACCCAGTTTATCCGGGTTATAGATAAGCCATGGCACCAGAGCAGAAATACCCAAATTTGCTCTGCACGGAGCCAGATCAGGCCCTTCTAAGTTGATGGGAGGCACTTTAGCATCTGAAACATCCTCTTTAGGGTGTCCTGGGATAACTGCACTAGCTAGGTTTGTCCATTTATCCTAGGCATCCAAACCCCTATTAGAGTAAAAGTGACTACTACTTCCATTTTATCATAGATGAATGACTGAGATACGGGGAGATAAACGATTTCCCCAAGGTCACACAAGAGGCCAGTAGCAGAGAACAGGTTATTGCTCAGGATTCCTGTTTTTTTCCCTCAATGCCCAAAGAGTCTTTCCCCTCCTTTTTTTATGTTTTTTTTTCTTAACATTTCTTTTTTAGCACAGTCCAGAGGGGACTGAATCAGTCTGAATGATGTGTTATGCTGGCAGCATGGGATTTTTTTTTAGTTGTTGTTGTTTTGACATATGCAATGAGTAAAACATTCTGTAGTTGTAGCATTATTTATCCTCTAGCCTTAACTGCAGTGTTCAAAATCTAACACTGACTGCACCTTTCAGGGCACATGCAAGGGGAGTGTGTTATTTGTCAAAGCTCACACAGGCCCTGTTGAGGGTGCAAGCTCTGCTCGCCAGGCACCACGCTCTGCCCCTTTGATGCTGCAGGTTTCTGGATAGTGTCAATACCACTTGGAGAGGTCTCTGACTCTCAAGGCTCTTTCTGTCATCTGTTGACATCTTCTAGGAATCAGCAAATTTCATACCTCTATTCAATTCACTTGACCTGCCTCTAAATATGTTCCGAGCATCTGAAAAGCCATTCCCCACACATACATATGATGGTCCAGATCAATAACACAGGATAAAAACAAACAAGCTAACTAAGGCAAGTCTAAAGTCTTAAGAGCTATCCACAGATGCTGCTATCTGGACTGTTCAATATGATGTTCTGAATTGCACACAGCAGGATTTCATTTGCTACAAATAGCTTTGCACCAGCAGCATCTTCAATAATTTTATCATGCAGTGTTCCCTAGATAGAGCAATATTTCATTTAATAAACAGCAAATTAAAATAGCAAATATAGCGAAAGACAAAGCACAAATAGATTTGCTTCAGAGTTTTAAAGAGAACATTGATTTTTTTATTTTATTTTTTAGTATTTCTGTAGTCGCTCATAAGGTCACCTTCATGACAATTCCAACAGGGGTTTATCTTGTAGTGCTCACTCTGACATACAGGCTGATGATTTATTATTGCTTAGTTCTTGATACTGTTCACTGCACAATCCAATCTAAGAGAGACACATATTTCTCAATTCAGGGACTTCTTTTATTTTATGAAAAATCAGCTTGGTGCTTTGTGGTAAAAACTAGACTTGGCATTTGATCTTAATTTTTTCAATTATTTCTTTCTATTCTGTGTTTATCTGCTGTATCTTTGATGTATTCCTGAATCATTTTTGTTTTCTTTTCCTTTGCTTTCCTCCTTTCTCCCTATTTTAGCGTGGCTGCACCCAGAAGAAAAATCTTCCACAGAGGCAGTTTGTTCCAGTCACTCTTACCTAGATTTCTGTTTCATACTAGTAGGTGACACAGTGATAGATTTCATAGGTTTTCTCTCCTCATTTGGGAGAAGGAATATAATTATGCAAAGGAGGGTTAGATGGACAGTAGAAATATATCACTATTAACCCACCAGAACACAGGCAGATTCACTGTGGTTATGTGCTTAGAGAGGAAAAAAAAGCCTTCATAGCCTGGACGAGGTTTTTTCTCCCCTTGTATTAATATCAATTCAAGGGTAAGTCAACAATTCTCATCATGTCATTCCCGTGTCTATGGTCTTATGACACGGTGCTGTTTAAACTCTGCTCGACTGCAAAGCTGTCTCCAGTATTCCCACAGACAGCCTAAGCCATTTGGTATCATTAACCCTCATGGACCAGGCTGCAGCTATTCAGCCACATTCCTCTAAGTCTGCCAGTCATTAGCTGGTACGTTAAGTAGCTAATGGTGCTCTCACAATATCTGCTGCATCATGCAGGTGCAACAGAATAAACATTTTTTTCCACTGGTGCTTTGTCCTAAATCATTAAGAACCCCAATCCTGCAAAGATTGATGTATGTGGATAAGTTGATCCACATGAGCAATCTCGTTTCAACCCTCTTACACACGCTGGCAGGGTCAGGGTTTTGATGATCAAACTCCCTATCAGGGATCTGGCTAAAAGCCTTTTTAAGGAAATGCAAAACAGCTTCATAAAACACACAAAAAAAAATACCAAACATAACAACAAAAACCACCCCACTACTTTCTGCTCTGTTTCCTTTTACCAAGAAATATTTACACAAGTGTTTTTTTCAAGAACAAAGATTAGCAGTCACACCTTCTATTCTATGCCTTCATTACCTTCCCACTAATTGATCAGCATATAGAAAAATATCTATCAAGGCAATATGAATATTCCCCATCTAATTGGCTGCTGGTAAGGGAGATTAGCAGCACGTATGTAAATTATTAAAGCCATAAACTGCTTCTGGAGCCTCCTCACTCTCCTGGGTTAGGTTGGGGGGATCAGCTGGCTGTCCCTGGTGGGGCTAAGCTAGAGCAAGGTTAAGTAAGCAACCCTCATCTCTGTGTCTGCATCTATTAGACACCTTTGCTGATGCTCTGGCGCCAAGAAGTCAGGCGCCACCCTCTCTACTCAGAGAGGCACAGGAGGTTGCAAATGGTAAATTTAATACCACAGCAGGAGGTGCCATTTATAGTCCCAAAGGATGTCTCCCCCTCTTCTCTTTCATGATCATAAACAAATAGAAGATGATGCAATTTTGAGTCCTGTTGTCCTATTTTATTTTTAAATATGTAATTTCCTCTTCATTTTAGCATCTAGACAGGGTAAAATTAAAGTATTTTTGTACACGTGACCGATGGTTAAACTGAAATGAGGATTTGTACTTTATGAAACCATTAAAACATTGATGAATACAAGCAAAAAAAAAAATTTTAAAAAAACAGTAAAAATTTGAGACTTGTTAGTAACACACAGCTTAAAAGGAGAGATTAAGATGCCTGCACAACCAGTGTAGTCCTTATCTTAGTTTAAAAGCAAAGCAAAATTTACCTCAGAAGAGACAATAAAATAGTTGTATAATGCTTGCCTGCTTTGCTATACCTATTGTGACATACCCTGTTTTCTTTCATTCTTACAAGAATGTATTAAAAATGTTAAAATCATGTCATGTTTTCATTTTCTTTAAGAGACATATTACTAAGGTACTGTTTTGAAGAATAAAATGAAAATCTAGTGAAAACTGATGCCTTATTAATTCAAGCCATTCCATCTATATGTTGCTAGAACAACGCAAGAAGGCATCCTCTCTATGATAACAAATGAAAAAAAAATAGTATTTACAGTCTATATTGGAAAAAATATTGCAAATCAATGTTTTTACAGAGGCTGTTTAAGATTAGTGCAGATTGGAAAAACACAAGGAAGGGGAAATATGCAGCTTCTAACAGCAGATACAGAGAACAAAAATGATCACAACTGAGGAAAAGACTGACACATTTTCATAGATTTTTGGGGGATCCAGGGAACATATCCATTCCTCAGTCCAGTTTCCTACATAGTGTTTGCCAGAGAATTTCACTCTGTGTCTTGCAAATGATGCCCAGTCCTATGAGGCCAGACTATGTCAACACTCCTTGAAGGATGCCAATGTTAGTTTCAACTGATTTTTATTTTATCTATCTTATCTAGAGTCTATTTTATTTCCATGCTAACTCTTGCAGTCAGGGGGTTACTCTCACTCTGAAAATATATGTTAAACTATAAATGGAGCAGCAGAGGCAAAAGAAGAGACCTGGCAGCTGTGAGTTAAAGGGTAGATGGCAGAAATGGGAAAGGACACAGAAGAAAATAGGCCAAAAATGCGTCTAGAATTAGTAGACCGGAGGAGCAGGCCAACACATTAGCAGGAAACATCAAGTATTTCTCTTGTCAGCGTAAATATCTGAGACACTTCAGTCATAAATTACATGGTCCATGACAGGCCACAGGGTCCTAGCTTCTGTTCCATATTGTATTACAGCACATCCATTAGCATCGAGTTGGATTTATCAGCAAAACTGTTAAGCCCACAGGAAGCGACAGAGCGTCTGACCACCGCCACGGCGCAGCAGGGAAAATGGGAGCCGGGGTGGTTTCAGCCCAGGATCTCACAGAAAGCAGGCTCAGGGCTGTGCACTCCAAACACAGGCGTTCAAATAGTAAATAATTAAATGCAACATTGATTCAAGTAAGGAAGGGAGAATCTAAGGACACGAGAAATGTTTCGTTCTCATCTGGCACACAAACTCCTCAGTGGAGGCAAGGGGAGCGGTAAAGGCACACGGCCTTCTGGAGCTGACGAGCCTTTGGCACAGCTTAGAGAGACAGGCTTCTAGTTAATGCTGCAGCCATACCACCTTCACCTCCCTCCCTCTCCACTTCAGCCACGTCAAGCCCTGTCTCTACACATGAAAGGCAAATTTAACCTTTACGCCCCCACCCCTTTTTGTCCTCAGTTAAAATGCATCTCTGCTTCCCTATTAGTGCGAGGAAAGAATGGCCTGCATTTGACTGTGTTTGACACATCATGAAAACATGGAGCATTCATTAAAGATTTATGACTACATCAAACATTCTGTTTTACTTTCAATTTTGTCACGTAGTCCCAATAAAACAGTGATTTAGCCTTCTCTGTTGAAGTTATTTGTCACTGCCGAGTCCTTCCTGTATCACAACAGACACAAATACGTAAGCCCAGTGAAGTCAGTGTCCACAGGGTCTGTCTTTTGTGAGACTTTCAAGCATACTTCTTCTGCAGGCATCTGTGTCTGCTACTCAGACTGGGCTCTATATAATTTAAGCTTCCCACTTAAAAAAAAAATAAAATAAAAAGATGTCTTAAGTAATGTATTAGTGTAATCCTTATCTAGAGAAGGCATGTGGGACTAAGTGAAAAGATAAAGGAAATAACAAAGGCATGTGGCAGTGCTAATGTTAATATTTGATTAGAAATATTCCAAACAAAATGTCAAGACAAATTCAGTTCTTGTTATGAACATGCACTCAGCTTGTTAAGGCTGAAGTGGTGTATTCAGAAATACAGTTCAGAAGGCAAGTAATACGAAAATAGTTTGTGCTCAAAAAAATAGTCTAAAAAACACCAGACTAACAAAAAAAACCCACCACAATCCCCTAACCCTTCCTAATGGAATGCTCAGAATTAATTCACAAAGACAAGAATTGCTGGAATCTGATTTCTACCTGTTCTTCCATTATTACATGTTGCTTAATTTAGAACAACACTGTGTGCAACATCAAACCACTTGACTTCATCTTCCCAAAGTCTTAAATTAAATAATGAAAGTGTCTGAAGTCCTCATACTTAACACATTTTCAATTCTCTCTTTGACCACCGTTGCCAGAGGCATCATCTCCTGAAATTTAAGTGGTACGACGGCACTGTTCTCTGCTCTATCGTGTCAGCTCACTCCCCTTTTCAGATGGTTTTACGTGTTCATTTGTTAATTGTAATTGCTTCTATATAAGACAAATCTATTGCAGCACAGAAGAAAACAGAATCTAAAAAAACAACCTGCCTCAGGTTGTAAGTCACCATGATGGTGTCAATATTGTCATTGTCGACAATGACATGCAAGGAGAAGATGGAGAAAGAAAGGCATACAATTAGGTTTAAGCTGATGGCATGATACCCAGAAGCAATTGTCAGGGAGAGAAACAAGAAGCTGGAATTGGATGTAGACCAGTCAGAAGCAGGGAAATAGAGCCACATCTCAGTTGTGTAAAGATAGCAGGTGAAATTATACAACTGGACAAGAGCATCCAGAGAGAAAGCAAATAATAATAAAAAAAAGGTGGTAAAATAATTCAAAAATAAAAACAAGAAATTGGAACTAAAGAGAAAAGGCTTTGCTACATAGGGTCTGGAAAAATAAAAAACATTAAGAGTCAAGGGAATCTACGATACTGGGAATGCTTAAGAACTAAGCAGAAACATAGGAAGGTTGGATATGGAAGTCTGGACAACAAGTGGTTACTTATGACCTTGATAAATGTCCACAAAAACTCAACCGTGAGCCAGTATGTAACTGCAGAGAAGTCATTCAGAACAAGAGTTCATGGCTCTGCTGTGGCCTTCTCAAGAGATACCTTGGATGGGAGTTAGGTTACCAGGTATACTGGAGAATTCATCTGTTCTCTCTGAAATCCCCAGTTACACAACTGAAATAATAATTCTTTCCTGCATGGTAGTTCTGAACAAATTAGGAGGGGTTCAGTCAGTAATGGAGCCATAGGAAGATGTAAGATCTGTGAAAACATTTCAAGAAGAGGTAATGATCAAGAGTACATTTCTTGATGACTGGTACAGAAGTCAGTAGCAGGCAGAGATTGGGAAGAGGGGAAGGAAAGAGGCACCCAAGGCAGAGGGCAGAAAGGTTAAGAGAGAATATTCAGGAGCATCTAGTATGGACAAGGAGTGCTGGTGGTTTAAACAAGCCATGCACCTGTTAGGATTATCTATGTGTCCCCCTTTTATCATCCTCCCCCCTCTTTTTATATATATTTCCCATGCTCTTTAAGATATCATCCACCATAATTACTGTCATTTCAGATATCAGCTCTTATTTCAAGATGTCTGCATGCCAGCTTCTTTAACTGCTCTATCAAAGGTTTTTCACAGTAGGGTCTTAAAGCAAAAGAGAGGGATCAGAACTGGGAATCAAAGCCACTGTAACCAATAAAGCTTATTTAATTAGACAGTATCCAATTATTTTATGATCCATGACATTACCTGTAATAATTTGGGCACTGAAACAAAGTGCATGCTGGATTATTTCTTTGCATGAGAAAGCAATTCTGGGTTGCCCAACAGTAATAAATGAATACAAAACTTCTAAATGCAGCTGTACAGGAATTAAAAGTGTAAACCACAATATGGTTTGTGAGATATTTCCTTCAGCTTGTCTCAAAGCAGGACCAGCCTTTCTTCAAAAGAAGAAAAAAAAAAAAAAAAAAAAAAAGAAAAAATAAGAAAAACAAAACAAAAAAACAAACCTGACCTTGGTTTTGCTGAGGGAAATCATTGACAAGACTTTGTGGGGAAAAGATAGACTGGTGAAATACAAATTCTTTTTATATTAAGACATGTCAAGTTACATCAGGCATAGTTTTGGACTAAGCAACTGTATTTTGTCTCAGGCATTTGCTAAACTTAACAGCTGAAATAGACAACAGTAGAGTTGTTAAGATTTATTATTTTCTTCCAAATGCCTGTTTATTTTTTGGGAGCAAGAGGATGATTTTCCCACCCTGAGAAAGAGAAACAGAAAAAAAAAAAAAAAGACAGTATTTTTCACTGCAAGTTAGGAGATGGAAATTAATGAAAGATACTTGTAAATCATTTATCAGTCTTGGCAGTGCCAGGCATTTTGCATTTCAATACCTCCACGGTTATAAGAACAGCATAAGGTAAATTTATAGAAACCAGACTACTTCCTCATCAAATGTACTGCAGATTTACTGAGAGAAGGATATTCAGCCCTTCCATCTCCTGAAGAACCGACCATTGAAGCATTTCTTCTCGGAAATGTTTCTGGCATGCTGACAGTTTCCCCCAGTGCTATTGCACCCTAACGAGCAAGACTCCAGCCTGTTCTAAAGAGCTGTTTCTCTCACCAGGCAAGGTTTTGTGCACGTGTATGTGACTCTTCTAAGAATAAATTGTGAGCATGGTGTTTTCCATGTACAAGTACATCCTTTTTGAGGCACTGCATCTCCTCAGTGGAGACATTCAACTTCCTCCTAAGGCAGCAGGCTACTGGTTGTCACATTATGTTTCAATCTTAGATGACAGCATATTTTTCAAGTGTCCCTACATTTACCTTAAAGTTTCCTCTCTTGACAAAGTTACTCCTAAACAAGCATGAAAATATCAGATAAGGGATGATACTTTCTTTCAAAAGCCCTTACCAGGTTGTTCCCTCTCATCTTTTTTTCCTTCTTCTTCTTTTGCTGGGAAGTGGTGAGGCAGTGGGTTAAGCTGTCTCCACTAGCCCCTGATACGTGCTCTCCATGTTTTAATGGAGTAGGCTCCTTCTCCATGCTTTTCTTTATGCTTCTCTGCTTATTTAATAAGGAAATGGTGCCCTAATCCTATAGATTGTATTTATGTTTCAACATAGAAAACTCAAAAGAAAGGGGATAGTGGACAAAGTGAAGACACTTCTCATCTTGTCCTTAAACAATGTGGATTTGGGACTCTGGCAAAGAGAGCAAGGGCATTACTTCAAAGCAGAAACCCTCAAATATCAAAAGCCTGCTCTGTTTGTAGTGGTTTCACCTCACTGACAGACTGGCAGACCTTTACTGTTACAGCAAGAAGATGAGAGGCAATGTCCTTAGACAGGCCTGGCTGGTAATCACAGCCATGTCCAGAAGCCAGAAGTTACTACACTTTCAGATGCATAACAGCTCCATATGTGTTTCTAAAACAAAACACTATTTTATAAATCCCTCCTGCTGCTTGTCAATATCAACATTTAGAAAGTGTAAATTCAGTTAAAAAAAAAAAAAAGAAATAACAAACACAAACAGTTTGTTAGAATTACAACCAAAAAGTGAAGCAGCAGAAATACTTCTCGTTCAGCTGCAAGCTGTAGAAGTCTGAGGACTCACTTATCTTAGTTACTGCATATTCCATAAACATGATTGTGCCCTAATGATACCACTGTCCTTTAGCAAAGCCCTTGGGCCACACAAAGTATTCAATGCCGTGGACAGCAGCTAATGTTTTGTACACTGCCTAAGGCCTAAATAGGCCTTTCATATACAGGCCAGATGTTCACTCTTTCTTAGGCCAGCTTAAGGCTAGAACAAACCTTTTCAACCAGGGTTTATCAGAGTTTCTAAATTACATACTGGGAAGAAATTTAATTGGTTTAATTAAGAAAGTTTATTTCATGGTAATTCAGTTTTGTTATGCTGCAAGACTTAATGTGTCCTCTGGTAGAAGTGATTTGTTATAAATATTCATAGCAGCCCTCTTCCCACCCAAGCAAAAAAAAAAAAAAAAATAATAAAAAAAAATAAAGGCTAAAGTTGCAGATTAAAAAAAAAATAAAAATGTGGAACTTGATTGATCAAATCTCTTTACAGTATCATCCATCCTTATTTAAGTCAAGATAATTGTCATCTCTCCATATAGTTCACAATGCTCACAGATTCCATTTTCAACAAGAAAGTCAAAGGCAACAAGGTGATATCTTCTTGCTTTCTCCCCATGAAGTTTTAGTCATTACTTCTCTTAAATAATTACTGTGGGTTGATGAGGTTTTAGGTTGTTTTTTTCCAAAAGTGTCAGGAAATAAACTATTTTATTTATTAATATTAACAAATGTCTTAAAGCCGATTTAATGTGTTTTGAAGAGCACCCTGCCTGATTGAGATACCAAACACCACACATTACTGCACCACACATCCAGGCTTAGAAAAACACTGTAAACTAGAGGCCATTCTATCTGTTAAGGTCATGATTTAATCCTTCACACTCAAAAGACACCATGACTTCACTAAAAATCCAAGTTCACAGGCATCAGTCACTACTACAATAGGACAGCAGGTCAGGTGAGATAACAGGAGGAAAACTAAAGTTGATTCAGTTAGGTTCTTCTGAGACACTGGCATCTTCATATTGTTCTTCTTTTTTTTTTGCCCCTCATCACTAATCATCACCAAAGTGAGGAAACTGTGAAGAAAATTCATATGTTGAATGTATAGCTCTCCAGTTGCAGCACAGATCTATACAGATCAATAGTGGGTTCATTGTTTCACAGCAGCAAATTCAGCCCAGGCAAACAGTGCCCACCACCAGCACTGCTGTCCTCTGCTCAGAGCAGGGAGCCCAGAACAATCACTGCCTATCTTATCACACTATCCAAACCACAGGGACAAGGTGAGTTTAACCCTGTAAATCAAAATTAGAGGGAAGTCTGCAAAAAAATAGACCAGCTATCACAGGACGAATCCCACAACCTTCCTTATCATTTTTGTCAGATCTTTATGTAAGACCAATCCACAACCACCACATTCAGGAACTCTCGCTCCATTTTTCTTGCTGCTACTCAAACACAGGTACAAACAGCATTTCCCATAAGAATAGGTAATCAAAAAACCACAATAAAAAGTAGGGAGCAAGAGGCATGCTAGAATGTTGCACACTGAAGTGACAGGGTATATATTTTTAATGAGAACAACCCAAAGTGCTCAGCTCTTGTTGTGTTCAACTCTATTTACTAGTGCTTTTTCATTAAAAAAAATAAAACCAAAACACTGAGTTGTACTCAGGGCTTTCCGAAAACCTTATGTGCCAGTCACAGCATGACTCTGAAAGTCATTTCTTCTGTGGGCCTCAGTTTGGCCCTGAGATAGTGATCTTATTTATTTATTTCTTTAACACATATTGTGCAGATTTGCATTATTTCCTCGAGGCTTATAAAAACTGCAGCTCTCAGATATGACAAAACACAGAGGTACCTTTTTCAAATATTTCTTTTCAAATATTTTTACATTTCTGGAAAGTTAAGCAGAAAAAAAAAAAATAAAAAGAGGATTATTTACTAGGATGCACAGTGATAACTGAAGTCAGGAGTTAACACCGAACAGACAAAACCAGAAAACATTTTGTGCTCCAAGTCTGATTTGTTTTGTATGATTTGCAGCAGCCCAAGCACAACTCTTGATTCTGTACCTGCAGGGGGAGCTGATGGAGCACCAGACAACACAGAGACCCTTTCACACCATTTTAATTGATTTTAATCTGATTTCTCACGTTCAAAAAAAAAAAAAAAAATTATCTGTAGGAATTACAGCACCTGTATCTACAAATGGGTTATTTTTAGCATCCATCAGTTAAATCACTTTTACAGGAAAGGCCCTGGGCTACTCTCACTCACATGTATGGCCAACAGAGACTCAGAATGAAACCCAAGAACAATAGTATTTTAAAGGATGTGTGCATGCTTTTTCTTCTGTGTTAATACCATACTGTGCAGAACAGTTGATCACCCAATCCCTAGAAAAGTTGCAGTGCTTTCAGGAATTCATGCAAAAAAAAAAAAAAAAAACCAACCCAAAAAACAAACAACAAACCAAGCAGCCACAACTCTTTCACAGGCAGGTCAACTCTTTCTCAGCTGGTTAAATTAGGAAGGGGATGAGTCTTCCCTAGGTTACTAAAATCCATAAGTCAGCTATCTTGACAAGACCTCTCTGCCAAATCATAGCAAGAAAATCCATTTACAAAGAGACTGGACTGTTACAAAAAGCATTTTCTTTTCAGTTCCCATAACTATACAGGTATTTTAGGCAACAAGAAGGTGAATTAATATTCTTTAATACTGCCAGAGACACATTTCAGAATAAGTAGCATTATCCATTTATTCCTCTTATATAAAAACAAAAAGGATTTACAAAACAAAGAGACTGAAGGAATCAGAAATATACATCTGACACTCTTATTAGTGAAGAAACAATCAACCTTCTTAGCTGGCCTCCCAGCATCTTGAGGTTAGTGAAGTGCAGGGATGGTAGAAAAAGTGCATTTTGCCTCCACAAACAGAATGTGCCAGCCTGTCAGAGCCGTGCAGACAATAGATGGCTGTGTGACTGCTTACTCTCTATCTGATCTTCTCCAGCTCATGATGACAGCTCTTTCTCTCAAGTTTACCATATCAACTTTGCCATAATGGTTTATGACAATGCAGTAATCCAGGACTACCTCATAGATGCACATTTATTCCTTCTGTTGACAGAAACTGAATTCATTTTTCTGAATCCACGCTACAGCTCCCTACAATCTGAGCTAGTGGAGAGCTGTCAAACTACAGCAAATTGAGTAGTTTTGAGAAAAAGCCATTGGACAAAGACATTATGTGACAGAAGGATCCCAAAATCAAACATTCCCTGTCCAAAGAAAAAGGAAAAAGAAATAAAATCTTGGCCCAGAGAACATCATCTTACCTATGGGGGACCAAAAAAAAAAAGAAAAAACAAACTTAAATTCAAAAAAATATGTTGTCATCCTGAGTCCCTAGAGTCAGTCTCTGTGTTTGAGTCTATTTTTTTTATCATTCACTTATATTTGTAAGACTCCAAGAAAATGAACTAAAATGAGAACCTGTTTGATAGAAATCTGGTATTTTGGGATGAGGTGAGAAATCCACTGAAAGGAAAGTAATAAAGGAAGTGTGAGGTTGGCGGGGGGGGGGGGGGGGGGGGGGGGGGGGGGGGGGGGGGGGGGGGGGGAGGGGGCA
>JAOEGS010024279.1:90630-115605 GCA_025447755.1 Corythornis vintsioides
GTGGGGAGGGGCGGGGAGGGTGGGCGGGGAGGGGGGAGGAGGGGGGGGGGGGGGGGGGAGGGGGGGGGGGGGGGGGGGGGGGGGGGGGGGGGGGGGGGGGGGGGGGGGGAGGGGGAAGGAGGGGGGGGGGAACTGGAACATAAACCTATGGGACCATTATACGAATTTTCCAACTTGCATAACGGGCAGTGGCAGAGTCAGCAGAGGTGACAGGAGGAGCATGAGGTCCAAACTTTAGTATCATGTGCACAGAGGAAAAACCCATCAGGAGCAAAGTATTCCAGATGCTAGAGGACATAATTCATGCTATGATTTTTTTAATACATCAGAGAGAAGTGAGCTACATGCCAAAAGAGCCAAAAAGAAAATGCAGAGGTCTAGCCAAAGACGCCAGTACATGTTAGCAAGACAAACAGCTGGGCTGCAAAAATCTTAGTTTTTATTTTAGACAAACTTATCTGTTCTTCAGCAGTATTAACTGGGACACCTATAGCTTAATTTACTTAATTCACCTCTCCCACCATCAGTTAAGTTACTGTATTAAAAATTTACTGTTAATAGATTCTATTCTTCTAGAGAGCATAATTTTCTTAAGCATCACTGCAAATGTGCTATACATTGCCTCTAATTCACCTGCAGACTTATCTGGAACAAAAAGATTATTTAAAAGAAGTAATTTTAACTTTTCCCTACACTTCTATTATTGCTTTCAATGGAATTTGGTATAATGCATAGGTTTGGCTTTGCATTCTGTCACTCTGAGTACAGACACACCGTTCAACCACAAATTATCTTGGCTTCTCAATACTAATATTCATTCACTGCATGCATTTCATGCAGGAACTACACCTTAAAGCAACACCAGTTCTCTGTGAAATTAGAAACTGGAGGTTGTTTCATTAGCCACTTTTTTATTTGATGCCGACAGTGCATGGGTTTTAGACTTAAGTTCATAACCTGTTCATAAGCAGTATTTTTTCAGTTCACTTGCTACCATGGAAAAGAACCAAACCAATTAAGAATGCTAAAATTGCCATTTCGTTTTTACTAAGGAAAAAGAGAGATTCTACTCAACTGACAATAAAGAAAAAACATCTCACTATGGGAATTATCCAATTTGACTAGACAGGTCATTTCATTAACTAAAAAGTAACAACATATCTAATCAGTCTTTCTCACCTATAAATTACCATTTTTATCTCTTCAAATCTTTAATTCACTGTTGCTTTTCTTCCCATTTGCTAGCAACTACTGCCTTTGAAACACTACCATCAACCACATCAAAAGCAATTTTAAATAGGAGGGAGTTCATTTTGGAATGAACTGCACTGGGATCATTTTGTCTCCACTGCTCTACCTTACCACAAATTTGCTTAAACTACACTGACAATATGTCATTCATAACACACACCAAGTGTCATGCTAAACTGTCTCTAGGTCAAGTAAAACTTGTCCAGTGGACTCCTCTCCAAGCACAAGGAGCAACATGAGAAGGTTTTGACTATTCAGAGTGAGGTGAACATGGACCCAGAGAAGCCTGATACACAAAATCATGTAAAGGGGGGACCCTAGACACTTCAAAAGGGAAATCACAATGCCCAGAAAGAGGCAGGAAGATCTAATATATATCTCTGTATATATGTATGCATATTTTGATGAATGAATATGTATATGTACCTATATCCATATGGATAAAAGACAAACAGGCTAGTTAAAGCTGCTTCCAGGAAATCTGAACTTATGGGACTGATAACTCATGCAGTCAATGATCTTAACAGCACTGGGACCCTGGCACTGAATACCAGGCATAGGTCATCTCTGTCATCTCTTCAGATATGTTTCTATCTTGTTAGTTGTCTCAAAGGAAATTAAGACTGGTTAAGTTAAAGCTGAGAGCAGGGACTTCAGAGCTGAGGTCCCCAACTATGAAATTCCATGTGTTCAGCAGTCTTCAAAGCTCAGTCTGAGACCTTTCTATTGAAAGGTTTCATGTTCAACTATTTTGCTGCCTCTGTCTTTTCTGCTTCTTTTTTTTTTTTTTGCCTACTTTTTCCTCATTTTCCTTGCTAAGAAGGGCTGCTCTCACTGCAGCACTGAGTCCTCTCTTCTCTGAGGTTTGCATTTTATATCTGTACACTGTCCCAGATAGAGACAACCAGAACTCTAGACAACAGAATAGATAAGGAACTTCCAACTTGCACCAATAAAGTATCTCTCAGAAGCTTCCAGCAGAACACAAGCATGAAAAGACACCACAGTTATCCTTTAACAACATTTAGAAAATAATTCAGAGACAAGTCAGAGTCATACAATTACAGTGTTGGTAAGTCCAGCCTCATACCATCCTCAGAGATATTAAGCATCACTCTCAAATTACTGTCAAGGGTTTGCTTCTGTTTATGCTCACTGCAGAAAGCAAGTCCACTGGCACTCTGCCCTCTGATTTTGAGCAGCTTGCTCTAGCAGAAACTCTCACCAGAGGCCTCAGCATCCTCTGCTTTGGTACAAGCAGCACAATCAAACAAAAGAAGTGAAGAAAAAGGCAAATTTATTTAGAAAGGTGAGAGAAGTCCTTTTTTTCCCACCCAAAAACTCCTCAGACAGAGCATCAGTACAATTTCCCTCTCCATTGCAACAAATAGAATCCTGTGTATGAGTGAATATAATTTTCAACTTTTTAAAGTACTATAGAAAGAATGTGTCACTTACTTGATTTATGCAGGACCTTTAAAAGGCCAGGAGTAGATCCATGCATCAATGATCTACATTCAAATCAAAGGAGATTTGGGTCTGCAAGTTTCCTTGAGTTGACTGACTCTTTCGTGCAGTGAAATCATTACCTGTCCCAGAACAGTTATGTACTCCTAAAGAGCACCCTCCCTGGGAAGATCCTAGCATGTTACTGAGGTGACCTGGATTTTCCAGTCCTGTTCCCTGGTCCTATTCTTCTACTTCTTCCACAAGTGTTAGATGATCAGTTTAATCACTAATACAATAGATTCTACATGGGTCACAGTCATCATGTGGGAATGGGCTTAAAAATATTTTTTGGCACCTATCAGGGGTCATTTCCTAAGGCTAGAAAGCTGCTCAAGCACTCTCTCAGCAGATAAAAAGTCTATTTACCCTTCAGCAAGAAATCATCTTTCTCTGATCTCTTCAATATTATATAACTGATACTATGCAACAGTTTTTGCAGCTTTTACCACTGCCTCAGTTTTCTTGTAGGTATAAAGAAATCCAAGAAACTCAATATTTTTTACTGCTTTAGTTTCATAGTCATTTGAATGGAAGACCATAGGTAGATCATATGAAATTAAATGCTCCTATAATGTTATCTCATTATCCATACATTAGCATCCTTTTAAGCAGTACTAGCATGTTATCTTCCAATAGGCTACCAGGTCTAGTTAGCAATGCAACTTTTCACCTGTCAAATTTTCCATTTGCTGTATTCTGTTAACAGAAGGGTTATTTTCCCCTGGCTTGAAGTACTTTCTACCAATATCCAAGCAATTAAAATAAAAGCCAAACAATTAGTAATACTACCTGGCATTTGTTGCAGATTTTTTTTCCATGTAATTCAAACATGTCAAGACACTGGGTAACTGTTATTAACTGCAGTTTATAACAGATAGAAAAAAATTACTTCTACAGAACTGAAGTACTCTGTCATGTGCCAAAGAGCCTGCCAAGGGCATAATGAGGAATAAAACACTGAATTCCAGTCTACAAGATCAATGCTTAATCCATGGTGAGATTGTAAATGGTCATTTGCCTGCCCAAACTATTACAATAAACTACATGTATCAATTTGCTGGAGAAAGCATGAGGGTATTTGGGTTCTTCTCTAACCTTTGGGGCTAATTTAATATGATCTTCCACAAATAATCGTTACGTGCCTCAGTTTCTCAGCCTGCAAAACGTGGCTATCTCCAGCCATTCCAATGCAGCCACATTTTCACCACAGAACTGCTGAAGTTGGTGTTTTCTCCTGGGTTTTTCTATAGTACATCATGTTAGTTTTACATTCCTTTGACTGCAGTGTGAAACTGTGTAATTCACATGGGATCTAACAGGATGTGAGAAACTGAGCTGAATTATCTCTCAAATATCATTCAGAATTACAAACAACAGCACCAGGCTGCTGAAAAATCATTACATTTAAACCATGTCAATGAAAATAAGGAACCAGAGTTGTCACCTTGCTCAGATGCAGTACATGACTTAATGCAATGATACTTGACATCACAGGTCAGATTGAAAACAAATTTGCTGACAGAGCCATAATTTGGAGAAGATTTAAAGCAAGTTCTAAAACTTCAATTACATAAACATTTTAAATCACACAAAGGAAGAAACAAATCTTTAAGTCATTAATAAATATCAGCTGACATCCCTGAAATCTGGTAGAAATGCATCTTCCCTACTTCTGTCCTTTAACAGAACTTTCAGAAGGTACCTGCTCCTCTGAATAAATTAAGTTTATGCCATGGTAGATATCAGACATATCATTATATCATTCCTCCCTTTACTGCCCTTCATAGCAGTGAAATAATTAAACCAAAGAATGCTACCTAGATAAAAACTCTTCACACAGAAAGCAGGTAAAATACCAACTTGTTCTGCTATTACCAGACTTGCACTAAGAACCTATAGACATCTAGCAAGCCACTTAAGTGGCATTTTCCTCCCCTGCCTTTAAGTGGAACAGATTGTTCTAAAAGTGAGAGGACTGAGCACACAGTTCCACTTACTCTGTTCCCAGTTCTGTCACTGCCTGTACGAGTTCTGTGACTTTGTCCTTAATATTCAGACTTTGCCCTCATTCACAGATTCATGTTAGCAATTTACAGGAAGCTACATAGATTAATTCTGATTTCCAGATAGAATATGATTATCATTCACTTCTTGGTAAATTTTATACTGTTAGATATGTACAAATGAAATTCAGTGTATTATTTAAAAACATAATATGGCGTGGGAAAGCATGAGTGTGGGGCTTTTGGTCCTGCTCTAGAGGCAATTCAAAAGCAAAGAAGTTTTCAGACTACAGTGTGATCTCAGACTCATGTTAGGTGTTGGGTTTTTTAAAGTAATGCCTTCTGTGTGGTATCAGAAGGCTCAGTGTCACACTGTAATTTGGTGTCTGTTTGCTTCTTTTATTTTAGATTATTTTATACACACTATTCAGAGATAACTTTTTTAATTTCCTGCTTGTTGTCAAATTCTGTTTGGTACATTCAGAAAAACTAGTGTCACTTTTGGGAAAGAATGAAAAAAAAAAAAAAGAAAGAAAAAAACCCCAACAAAAAACAGCAAAAAAACCCCCACAACAATCAGACACACTAAACCCCCAAGACTTCTTACCCTGGGTTTTTGTTTTGCCAAAATTGTGGTATCTGTCCTTGGGACTCTGGACTGACCTCATGGCATCAGTCCTAAAGCTAGAAACAGTCTGGGTTTTTTTACAAACAGATTTGAAATATTTATTACATCTTTGATTTATAGATGTCTACTGCTTTGATTTAATAGTGCTTCAGTCAAGAAGAAAATTTTTATGTAGAATATTTTAGTCTGTATTGCTGTGGTTTTTTGACTCATAATACTGTTTATAAACATTTAGCCTGCTCTGTGCACCCAGACCAATGCCTTCTACACTTCTCACATGTTGAAAAGCACCACCATTTTGCATCACTCTCTCAAGCTCTCTTGTACTTTCTGAATGTTATTAAGCATCTTGGAAAGAATGAAAACTAAGCTCTGACATGCATCCTACTGAAAAAATCTAGCCTAAGTTGCTTTTCAGTAGAACCACTGAGAGATTGCCTGTCAGTCAAGCAGCAAAAGGACATTATTCAGAGTGTATTTGTACCCATTTCCAAAAAGCAGCTTGCAAATATGTCCAAGTGCAATAAATTTCTTGTGCTCTAATGTATTTATGGAAGTGGGTAATCAGCACTCGATTTTAAACGATCCCTTTTTAATTTCATGTCTTCCCCAATTTTATTCCAGCCTTTGCCAAAGAGGGAGCTACCCTAGGCAGCATCATTTTGTCAAGCTGCAGCTGCCAGCAACTCAGTGGTTTAAAAATTTGCTGATGGGGAGGGCAGGAGAGGAACTGTACACACACCACCTTTTTTTCTTTTTTTTTTTCTTTTTTTTTTCAGTCTATAAATTACCACAGGCAATGCACTAAAATTACAACAATAACCAAAAAAAAAAAAAAGGAAAATATGTCTAGACTATCCACACTTACTCCTTCTCCCATCATAATCCTTTTCTCTCAATGCCCTACAATAAACACTTTGCCTTCCTCACGTGGGTAGAGCTGAATTCACTGGAAGCAGCTGGAAATCAGCAGGAACTGGAGATGGCTACCTACTTGAAACCCTTTTCCTCTACATTTCATTTCTTGACCAGCTTTGTAGCAGAAAACCCCTGCCCTCCACGGGTGGAGAGTTCTTCAGGTACAGCAAATGCAATTGCTCTTCTACACACAACAGCCAGCGAACACAGAGAAGAATGAGCTCTGGATCAGTGGTTCTGTGGATTCAGAAGAGGGGTGCACAGAGAGGCAACTGAAAAAGCCTCTGGAGAGAAATTAAAAAAAAAAAGAAAAAATATATAGAAGTTGCAGCTTCTTCAGAAAATTATGATCTGGGAAACAGAAATGCCCTGGAACAAGCTCTCCTTCCTTCACCCACATACCCAAGGTCTGCAAAAAATTCAGTCCACTGGCCTGTATGGCTGACAAGGGTTTCCATCCTCACCTTCAGCTTTTAGATGCACTGCCAACACTGGGAATATTGCTGCAGAGTTCAGCATACATTGGCTCAAGCCCATTGTGCACAGGGAGTGGTTTTCTGAAGGAGATGGCTGGGCCTGTAAAGGGAAATGTGTATCAAATGTAGATTACTATGAATGAATAGGACTAGGAACAATTTATCAAAACAAGAAATCCATATGAAATGTAAAAATGATGCAGCATGCAGACAAAGGAAAGGACTTCAGGACAATTTCTAAGAGTCTTAATCCTAGTTTGGGGCTGGAATTAAAGAAGAAAAAATAAAATAAAACGAGTGGTGGGAGACAAGACACAGAAATGCATTCAGAGTTTACAAGAATATAAATCCCTTAAGGATGTTGCTGCTTTCCAGGGTGCCAGCTGCACCCTCAGTGGAACAGTGGCCATTTGTCTCTGGTTCAGAGAGGAACACCTCACAGCAACTGTTGAGTGGTGCAGCAGCACCCAGCCAGGAGAGTGTGAAGGTAGGGAGGCTGGTGTACACACCACATTCTCAGATGTCACCAGCACAAGCACAGCTGGCTACACATCTGCTTATGCAGAGGAAGAGCTTTACTTTTTCCTTCCAATTCTTCCAGCATCTGAAGTTATTGGGATTCCATCCAGGACAGAGAAAATAAGGCTAAGACCTCTCAAGCTCTTTCTATGCCTGGCTGAGATAAAAATAAAAGGAACAACTGTGTTGAGCTAAGTGGCTAACAATCTTCATGCCCTTGAAATTTAGTTTGAAATGGAGCAGCCTGCTATTTCTGCATCAAAAATCAATACAATCAACAGGTTAAAACATTCTCAGTTACAATGAAAAAGTATCTGGGGAAATAATACATGAGACGTTAACAAACGTCTGAAAACTTAAAGGCCATCAGAAAATAGAAAATCTCTTTGTTTGCCCAAGGCAATGACATGGCACTAGAGATGAGCATCACACAGAAACCTGAGGAGATAAGGTGTTGATTCCCAGCAATGCCAGCTAACTGCTCTGTGACCTTGGGCAAGTCACTTAGCTGTCCCCTGACAGAATGAATTAAAAATGCTTCCTTAGCTAAAGTGGCTCAAGAATTTAATGCAGAAAGGGTATTTCTCTTATGTAGAGCAATTATCATCTACTTAAGAATCCTCTAAATATCTGATGCATATCCAAAAATACAATTTAAATAAAAATATAAAAAAATCTAGCACAAGGCTGTAGCTGAAAAGAGCTTCCACAGACTGTCTCTGACTGGGACTAACTCATCCAAATGGTAGTCCAGAAAATATTGCAGACCTATGGCAAAAGTCTGATTTTTATTCACTTGAAACACAAAGGAAGCACCTTAGTAGGAATGCAATCAGAGGTATTAGAATGTACTGTTTCCCAAACTATTTAAGAAAAAAATAAGTTTACTTTACTAATCTGACACTCAAATATTGAAAATGGAAATCTCCTTCTTAATGACTACAGTCCCAAAGCATCCAGTCTCCTACTGAGTGTGAGCTAACACACAGCTCACTGCATTTCCACACCAGCTCCTGACCACAGGATAGAGGGACATATTGTTTCTCTCCCTCTACCCTCAGATAAGTGAAAATGGATAATATTTTAGGACTAATTTTAAGTATTTATTTGACCCCTCTTTTTATGAAATGTCTGACATGAGGAGATGAAAACAAGCCTTTTTAAACAGTCTGCTAATATATAGATTCTATGCTCTAGGAATCCCGTGTACATGTCCAAGAGGGTGAGTGGGTGTGTGCATGTGCGTGTAAATAAAATGGCCTAGTTTAAAATGTCTTTAATAACGAGTATTTGGAAGTTGAACCAAATGGGTTTGAGCTCCCCCTGCTGACTCTCAAGCTCAAATAAATGAATCGTCTTCAGACGCTTTTACAGACACTTGTGATATTGGCTCAAGGTCAAAGGAGTGGACATCGGGATTAGTGGACATAAGGATGTTCATTTAAGCATCATTAGCAACACAGACCGAAAATTAACAATATGGACATTATTTGGTTTATTTTCAACCCACGGGGTACTTCTGCAGTGGCTACCAATTCAGTTTTCAGTGATAGTAGTTATTCTTGATTTACAGACTAATAGAATAAAACCATTTCATACAATCTTCATGCCTCTAAAAATATATTTACCACATAAGAGATTAAAAATTGGATCATTACAAGAATATACTGTGTTGTCTTTTACATTTCTTCCTGCCACTCTCACCAATCACTAGGAAGACACCGTCTATCCTTATCTGTTGGTTATATTTTATGCAGTTCCTGATTTTAGGGGAAAATGTTTTTATATCACAGAGAAGTTTGGACGTGAACAAGTCTGTTCATTTACTGCTGCACCATTTCTAAAGGAACTGCTGACATCTACTGGCTCAAATTATGAAATGGTCAATTTCCAGTTTTTCTTAGGCAAAAATCTAAGGGCTCTGATTTCTCTCAGCTGCTGGCTGAAGAGGCAATTCTGTTGAAATTAGCAGAAATGAACCTAATCTCTCCCACTCTGCAGTTCATCTCCTCTCGGTGCTTTCTTGCACACATAGGAGTCTAGAATTTTATCTGCTAGGCACCAACAATGTTTTTGAACACACAGGGACCATTTGGCTATCGTGAGGCCAACACCAATCAAATGACTTTGCAAATCTGCTGCTGCACAAGATTAGCCTCCTTATCCTCACCCTCTTCAGAGGAGACACAGCCCCACCTCAGCACTGCATTTCTGAACCTTGAGGCTGCTGCTCAGAAGCTCCAGTGCCAAGCTGGGCACTCAGGCTCTCCATGCAATGCCTGTGATGCCAAGGATACGGGGAAGATGTGGAGGAGTGTGGCTGAAGTACTTCAGTGATTTGAGATTTCAGACCAAGGGGTTTTAACAGCCCTGCTCCCCCTGCCCATTGCTTGGGATCATCACCAGGTATCCATTCTTTCATAAATCAGTGCTCCAGCCAGATCAGCTCTTTCAAGTGACCACATCTGTGCACACAACACCCCTCTTATCCCCACTTTGCATTTACATACATGCCTCCTTCATTACTGCCCTTGCTCTATCCAGCCCAGGGAATGGCAGGAACATTTACAGGATGGGCATTTCCAGGTGCTGACCCAGAGATCTAGTTTAGGAGCTGGGGTTGACTAGGAACACCAGGTAGCTTGGTAGTGGCAGGATGGCATTGCCACACAAGCAGCTTTGTAAGTAGTGTCCTAAGAAAGTGTAGGTGCCCATAAGGCCAGGAACTAACTGACCTGACACTTGGACAATGTTTCTGTGAAGGTTTAGAGGCTGAGCTGGCCAGTAGGCAAATGACAGATTGCTTTACTAACCCCTCTCCTTTCCCAAAGGGAAAGGGACCAAGGGGGAGAGTCTTATGGATTAGAAAAGTAAATCAACTTTCAAGAAAATAATACTAATAAAATGGAATATATACAAATGGAAAAGTGGCAATTAGAGACACTGAGATGTACAGGAGGGTGTTTGAAGACACAGGTCAAGAATAGTCCTTTCATCATGTAGTAAAACTAGATATGAGACGACTTCCTACACCAAGTTCTAAGAGTTTATCTCAAAACAAGCCTTCTCTTTTTATACTCCTAAGGGCAGTAAACCCATTTTTCTCCAGACATCCAGAATTGTACTGTTGTCAGCTGTATCACTACTGGCAAATCAGTACCTTTCATTCTCAAACCCAATACCTGGTCAAAGCATCAGACAAGCAGGAGAGCAATTAAAATATCACTCTTCTCCAGGAAACACTGTCTAAAGCACACAGGCTTCAGTGATAACATTTAACTAGGCTAGCATCAAAATACTGCAGCAGACCTAGCTAACAAAAAGTACCAGGCAGCTAAATTTGACTTCTCTTTCTGTGGTTCTTTTTCCTCTTCACAAATCAAAACACACAGCTACTCTGCATAATGCAATTATTGTCTCAGATTTATAAGATCCTTACTTCTGTGTGGTCTTTCAAAAATGCATTCAAGAGACAGAAAAATAGCTTTCAACACTTTGAACAAACTCTTGAGATAGTACATTAATAGATAAAAAACAGGAGAGTCCCTAACAGTAGGAAAGCAGCAAGGTTCAGGATTGGAAAACAAAAACTGAATAACCAAAACCCCACACAGAAAAAGATGTGAAGATAGATGCCAGAATGGAGGAAGAAAGCTTTGGCAGACCAGAGCCTGGTCACAGCTAGCAGAAGTACAGGACACTGTCTTTCCAAGTCAGTTCTGCAGTACCTGTGCCAACAGCAGGCACGTAGAAGGGTGTCACTAGCAGTCTCAGCTCACTTTCTCAGAAAAAATCCTTCAATGAGAACCTGTAGGATAGAAGCAGTCACTACAGAAAGTTACTATGAATAAGAGAAGGTAGCACATGAATCCATCCTTTTCCCTTACATCCACAAGCAGATAAAGGCAAAGAAATGGTAGGGTCAGCACTGGGCCCTCTAGAGAGCTAGACTGTTTTCAAGAGGAGCATGTAAAAGTATATCCAAATATTTTGTTGTAGAACTGAATTAGGAAGTTGGCCAGGTAAAGAGGACTAAACATTGACAGAAAATGGGAGTGTAATTTTGGGTCAAGGAGAACTGAAGGAAAAAACAGTAAGAGAAGAGACAGGCTGATAGATAGACAGTGAATGCACTTTAATGACCACACAGAGACCCATTTCAACAGTGCTTTATAACCTTCCTACTGCTCATCAGGTCTCAGCCAGCCAGTAGATGATGTGCTTGACATGCTGCAGTGAATAGAAAGGTTCAAGCATTAATTAATACACACTGAGGTGTGCCCTGCCCTAAGGACACGCTGTTTAAATTGGATAAATCTGGAACATGAGAGTAGATCAAGAAAAACAACAGAGGACAGACAAAGTTGAGGGGTATAAACTAAGCAAGTCCTGCACCTTCTGTGGAGTTTTGTTTTTTAATATTAGTGTCTGTGGTAAAGCAAGAATAAAGAGCTAGACAACAGTCAACAAGAGAAGCAAAAAGAGATGCCTTAGGTGCCTGACTTCACATTATGACTCAAGGTGCTTTTGATCAGACAAGCAAGGTAGCCACAGAAGTGGGAAAGGCACAGGAGCAGTCATTTGAAATTGTAAAATGACATTTTAATTCCTGGCAGTGGTTCAATAGCATCGTGTTTGTTTACCTATGGATTCAGCTAATGCAGACACACACAGGCGTGCTAAATGAGATGCTCAGTCATTTGTGCCTGGTTGGAGTAGAAAAAAAAACCTGAGATGAAGTAGACACAAACTTTTCCAAAGTTAAGAACAATTTATAATTTACAAGTACAGACAGTAACAGGTAGAGGCCAGTTGTAAAAAGTAAGATCCTTTGATTTGAGCCCATTTAAAATTACAGGGTATCTGCTTTATGTTTCTGTGATGGCAATAAGAGAATATGGCTTAAGATCAGCTCTCAATTACAGAGATTGTCCTCTATTCAGAGGCCCATTAAGCACAAACACTTTTGCCAAAGACTTGATATCCAAATAGCAAAACTGCTAGAAATTTTGGAAAGGAATGAAGTGAGAGGCTCTAAAGAATAAATAATATTGTGGAGAACTGCACTTGGATTTAGTTAAACCAGAAGCATATCTCCTTAGCTCAGTGTATAAAACCTTGAGAGGTTGAGGTGCATGCATGGCCAGGCTCTGCAGACAATGTAAGGCAGGTGCTGTTATGAATTGGCCATTTCAGTCTTTTATTCAGTTACTTCTGTAGACAAATGTTCTTATGTCATTTGGCTGCATCCAAGGCAAGGATGGAAGATTGTCATCATTTCATCACGTTAACAAGGCAGTAATAAAAAAGAACTGGCAGTCTGGAAAGAAACTGTAGAAAATGTTAATGGTGAAGCCACGATACTGATGCCAAACATTTCCAGTAAAGAGTATAATTATTTTCAGGTACTTACTCTATGACAGAAAAGAAATGGCCGAGAGCTTTCCTTTTTGGATCTTTGCTCCTAAAGCAGCAGTGGCAAAATGTACCATACACACACACAATGAGCCAGTCCTGATTGCTTCTGCTTCTGGCATCTGTAGTTGGAGTGACTTTAGAGACCAAGAGATTATAAAGCTGCTGAGCTTTTCAATTTGAATCACCTGATACTTAACACATCCTTTAAGGCCAAGCATATGGCTAGAAAATTCCGAGCAACTCAAAGTTTTCTCTCTTAATCCTTTGGCTGACTCGTGACAAATGTCTCAGGATTAATATAACAGGACATTGAGGGAGAATCCACTGAATACAAATGACCTAGGAGAGGCTACATAGCACTTCTCCCCACTTTCAAACAAAGAGTTCATCACTAGAATTTTGAAACTTGCCTGGCACTTCCCAGATTCACCAGGACATTCAACTTTTACAAGTATTTAACAAATTAGGTGTCTGGTGATGACATCTCTAAAGGAAGCAAGTTAACTTCATGCCAAGTAGACATTCAGTACCAGCCCCAAGAGGCAGTAATTATCAGAGCAAGCAGAATTTCGAGTTCTTGGGAATTCTGCATTCATGGAGGGGAGGGAAGAGAGGAAAAACACTGAGCAGCAACATATATGACAAAATAAAATCTCCTATAACAAAGTAATTCTTAATCAAATACTATCTGTTCTTTTTGTGGAGCATGTAGTATGCAGATGGAGACAACTTTCTAGTGTTGAGCCTTGCCTACTAGTTTTCAGTAGAAGTAGACCTTTCAACAAGGTCTGCATTCTTTTGCCTCACTGAAGAAGCTCTACATTGGAAGACAGGAGCAAACAGCCAAGTTGGAAATGCAACAATGAAGATCTCACCCCAAAAGCACTCCCTGGCAATTCCCTGCTAGTGGTAAGGCTAAGTTTTACCCTCTAAGCTTTGTCACACCTTCTAAAATACTTGAAGGCTACACCTCTGCATCTCTCCTGTCGAATGACACACTTGCCCTTTGCACATAGCACTTCAAGGCCTGGTTCACATGCTCACACACTGCTAAAAATACTAGTAATCCATCCTTTCAGAACACTCTTCTGTCTTAAAGCTTTCAAGTTTCCATTTCTTTTCAGGCCATCTGCAAAAGTATACATGGATATAAAATTTACCCCTAAATAGTGTGAGAATGGTTGTGTTCAGAATTTCATCTGGAGTCCTTTACTTGTTCTTCTTCCTCTACAACTTCCTGAAATAAGTATAGACTATGCCTCAGGAAAACAAAGCTATTTGAAAAGAGAACAGCTGCCATGGTGCTGAGTCAATACAGACAAACAAAATAAAATAAAATAAAATAAACTACACTGCATCTGTGGCAATGTGTTTTTCCCCTCCATCACAATATCCCCAATGCATAAGGCCTTGGCAACAGTTTAGCAAACAACAGTTCAAGCCTGTGTTTCAAAGAAATGCATCCAAAGCCTGAAATCATTAAAACAATCAACTAATTCCTGCACTGGGGCATCCAGGCAGCTGGTGTTGCAGTGCTTCACTTTAGAACTGCTTCCTCTACCTCAGTCAGGTTCCCCTTAGTCATCTGCCTCCCAGCACTTACAAGAATGGGCTGTAAAAGGTGCAATAGTTATTTATTGCTGAGAGAAGCAACAGTAAGAACAAAATGTTCCCAGAGTTCCACCACCTTTTGCTAGGCATTAGCAGAGAGGTTCTCTTCATCTTTTCCAGTGACAAGAATAGGTTTATGGAGAACACTCATCTATGTTGTCAGAAGAGAAGTTTCTCTCCATTGCAGCTATTTTCACAGTATGGTACAGGGTAATCTACACTTGAAATTTATACTGGCAAATCATAATCGACTAAAAGAATGCAAACCAGCATTTAATTGTTGGTCTACACAGAGATCATGACACTCATAACCAGCATAACATGGGGAAGAAGACACTAAAAATGCTTGTTCAGTGTTAGGATATTAACTGTGACATCTCTCATTCACCCCGTTAGCAGCATTAGAATGTCCCCTGACCTAGAGGATATAAAGTTGCAGTAAATACATCCTCAGGAACACACAGAAATACTGAATTAAAAAAAAAAAAAAAAAAAAAAAAAAAAAAAAAAAAAAAAAAAGAAAAAAGAAGCAGCTCAAACATTTTGGCCAAGAATTTCAGGCATTTGGATCATCTCTCCAAGCTTCTGCTTCATTTGAGGCTGGAGAGCATTGTGTTTAGCTAAAAGACACATGAAAAAAAACCCAAACCAAACCAAAAACCCAAACATGCTGCTTTTTGAAGTGAGAAAACCATGCCATGTGTTCAGAAGCAAAGTTTTTAAAATGGCAGTTTTGTGAATGTTCTGAAACAAACTGGTTTGAGAATATTATGAAAAGCAAAATGTACATTAGCAAATTGCAGCATTCATACTCTGTGAAAGGGAATTTGTACAGCTGTAGACTGGTATATTTGATCTGAAAAACTTCATTTTTTCATAGGCCAGTTTTTCACAGGAGCAAGCCAAACTCTTTAAAAAGCTTTATTTGCTTTGGGATAGCCTTTCAGAAGCTAATAAGCTCATTTTTATTGTTCTCCTCGTTCTCTGATAAAAAATAAAATAAAATAAAATAAAAAATTCTCATGGATGTTAAGCACTTGGGGCATAAAGCAGAATTGCAGACATGGTTGAACCAGCACCTACTCACACAAACTTCTGTACAGAATTCCTTAGGACTTTGTGCAATTTTATTCCCTACACCCCTGAAAAGAGGGCAGGGCACAGTTTCAACCCGTTCCCCATAATTCTTTTAGAGCCTCTCATTTTTTAGGATTTTTCACTGTATTCCTCTGCTCTACATCTCCTGGCAGAGGGAAGGATGGATGGGACACCCCTCTCTGGACTTCATGTTTGACTGCATGAGTGAGTTCTACACAAAAATCAAATTGAGGGGAGAAAAAAAACCCCAAATTGTATTTTAAGGATACAGATTAGGAATCTTGTCACTACCAATCACCACTTTATGGGGCAGAATATAATTAAAATGTCAACAAATAATAAACTAGCACCAACATAAAGCAACCCTTATTATTAACGCTTTTATTTCAATAAAGAACTTATTCTATTGCACAAAAAGCACCCTTGATATATAAAAAAACTACATTAGACTTTAATTCTCATTTATATCAGCTTCTTCACACTTTTCTAGCAGCATAAAGGAATTTATACTGGTTACAAGTAACTTACATTTAGCCTTACCTGTTGATATTGCAGAAGTGGTAAAAGGTGGCATTGTGGTCAGGTTCACACCCTGCTATGTCCACAACATTTTTATCTAGGGATGAACTTTATTAATGACATGGAACTCTATAATCTGCATTATAATGAGAGGAAACCAGAGAAAGATATTTACATGTGTCTTTGTACACATGCACCTCTGAAATTTTTCATGGTATACATGTCAACTATTGCCTCCCAGGAGGTATTCTGTGGTGAACAGTATGGATCTGCACTCCCAGCTCTAACCTTAAAAACAGAAATCTTGAAAATCTTGATACCAATGGAATAAAAGCTCCATTTTACTGAGCCTCTCTGACAGGAAAAAAAAAAAAAAAAATCTAAGTTACTTGGGTAACTGCATTTTCTACATCCTTTTAGCAAAGACCTGCTCTAACTAAAAATACAGGTTACAGCCTCAAAGTATTGCTTTCATTTCAGAAAATCACCCAATTTCTGTGTCTATTCTTGGATGCTGCATGCCTTTTTCCAACAACAGGATTGTATTAAAATATTTGCTTAAAGCTTTTTGTCATTGACCATTTGTTACTGAAAAGTAGCCTTGCTTTTTACTGTTCTATTAGAGAAGTATTTTCTTTGCATGCTAACCAGGTATCTCTGCAACAGCCTTGGTATAAATACAGAATATTTCTATCTCATGCTCTTACGCTGCAAGTACGCAGGCACAAGTAACCTCACTTGTATAAGTAGTGCCAAAAGTCAAACAAGGCCATTCATCAAATATATATAGTGTGCATCTAGTGCTGGTAGGAATGAAAAACTGATCTAAAATACTGACTGAAAATAGCATGCATTTATTCTGCTTTGAAATGTAATAAGTAAATAATTGATGCCAAATCACTCAGCTATTTTATGTGTTTTTTTCAAAATAAAAAAAAAAAAAAAATCAGATTAATGGTGTACTCATTAACATGTCTATAACTGTATGGAAATTCTGGCTAGCAAACTTACTTCCAAAACATGAAGAAAAAGAATAAAATTCACTGGAAGTACCTGAAACTCTTAATTAAACTTGACCTTGAAAGCTGTAAGAAAAAATACACTGCTGAGAAACCTCTTCACATCACAAGAGAAGTAGATTTGGTATTTTAGATACCTACTCAGATGACTAGATCAGTGTTCTTCACACACTCTTCAGAGTAATTGCAAACTATTCCCATTGTTGTCAAAAGCCCATAAAAGCCAAAAAGCCTGGTGCCTCTTGATTTTAAGGTCAGGGAGATGTTTTAGCCATTTTCTTTGCATTAGCTAAATGCTGTCTTGTAAATATCACAACTTAAAAAGAAAAGTGTGACCTGAAAAGGTATTCTAAGAATAAAAGTAGATTATTTAGCTGCACTGTCACCACCAAAGCCATTCTAATAAAAGTCTGAAACATTTAGACTCATCAATAAGGACAGAATGGAGCTCTACCTAGCAGCTTTGGGCCTATTCAAAGGTTAGGCTCAATTTAGTGTCAGTTCAAATTCATTTAAAATCCCATCCACAGATTGAGTTTGCTGCCCTTGCAGCAGGGTAGCTAAACAAGGAGAAAGAGAGGAGCAGAGAGCAGTACTTCAGCTTTCTTAGCTCACTTTTTGAATTAATGTCTATATTTTTACGTATACAAATTGTATACTTTTTTTTTTCCTATAGGGAGAAGGTGCACAAGACTGGCATAGATTTCTATTTTCAGCTAGGATCCTGTCCCACTTACAGCAAAGCTAAATACAAGGCTTCAATCACAGGAGTGTTGGGTCACCCCAAAAAGTTCACTCGGGTGTTACACATCCTCATACACTGAGAAAAATCATCTACTGCAGGTGGGGGGTTTGTTTGTTTATGTTGGTTTGTTGGTTTGTTTGTTTTTCTTTCCTTATTTTGTATTCTCAAGAGCATGAAATCTTGCTAGCAGATTCCTAGGCAAGGCAGAGACAAAGATTTAAGTCATTTTCTCAAATTAAACTAGTGGAGCAGGAGGCATCATTAGCATAAGTGGTAGACTCAACAACTTAAAGGAGTTTTTAAAATCTTCTAAGTTTACCAAAAAAAATAAAAATAAAATTTCACAGGGCAATGAAACAGGCATATAAAATACAGAGAGCCACAACAATGTCTGCCAAAACTTAGATGCAAATATATTTAGGATTGGTTCCACTTGATGTTTGTTTTAGTTCCGCTGTAATGCTTGGATGTGCCTGGAGCTGACTCACTCTGCTTCTGAAAGGAAACGAAGTTTAACATCTCAATTGAAGAGCACAATCTGCCCGGAGACTGCATCTCCACGGCTTTTACTGACCAAGGAAAATGATCTGATTTATAAAAAGCTTGACATCTAAAAGAGCTCCTCCACAGGCTGCCATGGCTTGCCTAGGCTGAATTAGCTGTGCTGGATAATTCTGCAGCAATGTTTAGCAAGCTTATTAGGCCTCTGCATATTAACACAGAGAGGGAAAAAAAAGAGAACAAATCTGATTGCCGTGGCTGTTGGGTCTTTCTTGTAAGATATTTTTCAGTCAAGAGATAACAGCAGAATGCTCTATTGCTACTTGCTTCTGCCACCAGCCTCCGTTTAATTCAAAGTTTATGAAAATAACCAGGAGTCAGAAAGTTAATAAATCATAAAATGCAACTATTCTAGACATTCTCTTGAAAGGTGCTTCAGGACAAGGTATGGCTTCCCAGGAGAAGGAATGGACAGGCTGCATTGGTTCCCTGGAAAACTTGGCTCACTATAGAGATTTCTAACTGAAAGAAAAACAAAATTGCACAAAAACTAGAAAGAAATACATATGACATGAGAATAAACACATTATTTGGCTGAAGGTCTAAAATAAAGCCTAGGCAGATAAGATCTTTCCCAGTGTTTAGTTGCAGTGTCCTCAGCAGGACTCAGAGCTGGGCTTAGCTGTGTACCTCACATCCCATCAGCAATGCTCCTGGTCTCTGTTGTTTCTTTTCAAGTTCCCAGAACTCAGCACCTTCCCCAGCTCTTAGCTGTGGGCACCCAAACTCACAGCCCCTTACAGCAATCCCAGATGACATCTTCAGCTTCTATATTGTCAGGCCAGGTGGGAAGGCCTGTTCTATAGTTCCAAAGTAACAGGGGGCTCTTCCACCAGCCATCTCTTCCAACCACAAATCCCTGCTTTTTGTTAATGTAACTGTGGGACTACTCAAACTTATGTGAGAACATCTGAAGGTGCAGATGGGTGCATCTATTTGTCTGCCATCACCACTGTGAGGTTTCTTCTCCTGCTGGGGATCCCATTAACATGTAAATCTTCCCCATCCTTACCTGACATCTGAATTTTTCAAAATAATTTAGCATCTCTTTTTCTCACCTGCAGGGCAACTCTCTTCCTTTTAAATGTTAATTAGGCATTTGGTGGCTTAGCCTAAAGTGTTAAATTCAGACCCATTGATCAGTTTCCCTCACCTCCCTTCACCCCCATTCACCTTTTAATCATCATCTCAGAGAAGATCGAACTGTCTTTGGTCCTCCTCCATTGAGAGTTCTCATCAATAACCAGGGATATGAAGCAATATAAAACATCCCACAGGCAGGTGACAGGAAGGCTCTGTTGGTATTTTTTCAGAGATGTACTGCACAATTTCACTTCTGGGTTTACCATTCCCAGTCACCCCAACAAAACTTGTATTCCACTTCACTCTCGTAAAATGGCAGCAGTCATGAAGCTCCATACTCAAGCAAGCACAACAGGAAAATCCTGTTGGATATTCTTTGCATTCCCTTGGCAATACCTTGATTGTACAGCTTAGCAAAGATCCATCACCTCTGATGGGATCAAGATTGTGTCCTACATGGTTTGCAAGCTGCCTGTAACATGGCAATGACCTGCAGTGCTGCAGAGTTGAACAGTTTCATTTAATATGCTAGTGCATATTTACTGTGTTTACACTGAACTAAGATGCTGGGAGCTCTTAGAACACCATAAAATCTGTCAGCTTGAATGGGAGTACCATCAACCTACAGATGACTCTGCTGAAAAGCCCTGAGTAAGGCTTCCTTCAGCTTCAGAAGTGCTACTGCACCACAAGAAGATTTGGAGAGTGCAACACTGGCTGCCCAAAGTCAATGCCATCCAGCTGCTCCTGCCTGGCAGGGGCTCAACTGTAGAAAACAGTATAAATTGAACAGGAAAACTAATGTTTGTTCTGTCAGCTGCACCTGCCTATCAAATCATGCTGCCCATTAGAGGTTATTTTCCAAAATCTCTTAACCTAATAAACTGAACAGACACAATGATATTTATGCTGCTGTGAAATAATGCAGCCTGTCAGTGCTGGAATACTTAACCATCAAATCTAACAGTTAGCTCTCATCTCCAGAGGATTTTAACTCATGACAGAAGTGAATTGGAAAGGCAGATGTTTTTACAGTGGTTTTCAGAGAGAAACAGATCCCACATCAGAGCACAGGGTATGAAAAGAACATCCTCTCACTCTCCCCAGGTACATAAAAATTGCCTCCATTAAGTGTTTACAAACCACACGATCCAACAGGCACAGAGCAATAAGTTTAAATAAACAAAACCACGGGTTTGTGCAATTCAGTATCAGCTCACAAACACATATAGAACAGGTTTGGTTTAGTCTATTACACAAAATAACTGCCTCGGATGCTGTTATGGGCACTCATCTCTGACATGGGACATTTAATTCCCCATCAGAATCAATTAACTCATGGTTGAGACTACAACTGCAGGGAATACTAATTAATAACTATTAATTAGTCAATTAAAGGTTGGGACAGCCTGTCAGCTTCTGTCTCAGGTGAGTGTTATAAAATACAAGGCTCACTGGAACAACCAGTTTGAAACTAAGCACATTTTCCTTTTGAGGAAAGTAATTAATCTGCTGCTTGTAATTCTGCTCAGTTTCTTCCATAAAAGCAGCATTCACCCAAGCCCAGCAGATACCCTTCCTCACTGTGCTCACCTGCATCACAACACCTCGGGATGCACAGCTGTGGTCACGGTCCATTGCATCATCATCAGATCCTGTAACAAGGGGTGCTACCACAACTGAATACTGGGCTGTAATGCTGTAGTGCTCCTGGAAGCCTGACCTACATGCTGAGGGATGAGGCATAGCTGTGTGAGGAGACACTGGGGTTTAGCTGGTTGGTAGGTCCAAGAACCAGCCCAGGAATTCCAGCTGCAAAGCAGAAGGTCCAAAAGCTCCAAGTTCCAGATGAGGCCATCAGTGCTGGGAGCTTCTACGAAAAGCAGAAGCCCCCTCCAGAAAGCTCAAAGGATGATTTCTGCATGACTTTGCTCACTGAGCTGCTGCCCACCTGTGGAGGGACAAGAATGGCTCCCTCAACCAGAACATATCCTCCACATTTTTCCCTATAGGAGTTTCCATTACAACAGCCTTGAAAACAGTCTGTGTGAAAACCAGATGGAAAGCAAACGATTGAAAGCCCAATACCATACACACACTTCTGCAGAGGTGGCAAGTTATGTAAAGAAGTTAAAGAATAGAAACTAATGAGTTTTACTAATTCTTCAAGAGGACATAATCCTAACAAATTCACTGGAGAAAGCCATGCTGAGAGCAGGCAGAGACTGAACCCCCAGCCCTGGATCAACCCAGGCTGGATCAACTGCACAGTTACACACTTACAGCACAGAGAGAAAACCAAAAACACTCCAATAAAGCATCATTTGTGAAGTCCTTGTCCTTTACAAAGGCATTTGTGCTGTTCCTGCCAAAAAAATAGCAAGGGAAAGGCAACATGTATTTTTTTTCTATGTAAAAGAGACAAACCAACTTAAAGATTTTTTGTTGTTGTTGTGCATTATTTGTCTTCCCAAATTAACAATAGAGAAAGATAAGGTGGCCAAGGCACATATACTACACCAGTCTCTAGGGCCTTTCCACACACTTCCTCCATGATCCTGATCAACTCTGATGTCTAAGTGAAGATTACATGTCCCTGGTCCTTCCAGACCAGAAGGTTAGTGACCTTCTGTCAAAATTGTATCAGAGGTTTCTTCCTAAAAGAACATAATCTTCAAGTGCACACCCTGATAGCTTCAAAATGCACACTCTCCATTTAGTCTTAAATATATATATATTTTTTTTAATCACACCTCCCCAAAGTTAATAACTTCAAGAATGTCAGTGTGGGACCCACACTTTAAGTGTGGGGAGCTCTGCAATTATCTGTCACAGAGATATGGGTCATGGTTATTTGGATACAAAATAGATAGGACTTCTCAACATTTCTGGACGTAATAAAAGCACATAAAGCACAGAGGCAAAAGAACAAAGGGAAGAGGAAATTAAAGTAAATCTTGCACCACTGATCTGGCACAGACCACTAGATCAATGCCAGCACACAGCTCTGCTGTACAGGAGCTCTGCATTCTGATCACTAGCAGTCTGCATGCAAATGCATCACTAAAGGAAGAACAAAGAACAAAGAGAGAAAGCAAATACAAATGCAGATGCACAATCATTCTATTTGGGTTTATTCATAAAAGGAATTTCATTCCTCACTTCCTCCTTCCAAAAGGTTGTTTCCAACATGATGGCTCTTTCTGCATTGGCAATACAGCAAATTCCAACCACCCACAGCTACACATCCTCATGGCAGGGGTGGTGTGTGCACCTTTACTTGCAAACAGCACCACGGGATTTTAGCAGTTCAAAGACATCACACTTTTCCCTAAACATGTATCCAAAGAAAGCAATTTGTAAGAGTAAGCTTTTTTCTTGTCAGCATCACAGAATGCACAGGTGTCTGAGCTGGGTTGGAGGAGCAGAACATATTTTTGAGTCATTCCTGAAGTATTGAAGGATTCCTACCTCCATTAATAGCTGGGCTTTCTGGTATTCCCTAATGTCTGCAAGTCTTTCTCAATTACTCCATCAAAGGCCACTGAGCTTGATTGCTGAACAAGCTGTCAGCTTTTAGTAGTGTCTCCATAATAATATTTTTTTAAGTTAATAAGATTAGTGAGCAGATTTTAAAAGGTTTTCCAGCATCAAAAAGAGAAGGGAAACATGCAGTGGCATTTCAGAAACATCAAGGGATCCAGTTCCCATCACAGTCAAACATTGTTTTATATTTCAAAGATACCTAAAAGTCACTCATGTATTTACAGACAGAAATGAACAGGACACTAGTCAAAAATACAGCAGAAGTACAGTTAATTCACTCCAAAACTATCACCTTCAGGCCAGATCACACCTTCCCATGAAGCTGAAAGTAGAATACTAGGTAAAGCACAAAGAGGTCTCCACAGTTATCTCAGCCACCAACTGCTACAACGGTTTGGGGACTTCAAGCCACAACCTCCCAGCTTAATTATTTTTTTCCTTCCATCTCTACTCACATAAATACTTTTGCAGCAACACTCTTGCCACACAGACACAGCACACACCCTAGCACAGTGCCAGCCCTCTGACCAGATTCTGATCCTTTGGACACAGTGGCAATAGCAGGAGGACCTGGAGTGCACACTTGGGGTGACACACAGGGAATCTCCTTCCATGGAGCTGGGAAATGAAACCAACTGAAAGCAAATGTTGTCTGAGGTGCCTTAAACAAAGTCAGCTATTAAAGCCAACCCAAATCATCAGACCCATTTTGTTCTCTCTAATCATCAAACTACTGTCCAGATTATCTTTGACATGTGAAAAGAAAAGATTGAATGTGGAGTTTATTAATTTACTTCTTTAATAACTGCCTGTGTGATGCCCCATTTGTTATATGTTTTTCCCTCACACTGTTCCAAGAGCAAATACAAGTTTTAATATTGTTTATGTTGCTATCATTTGAAAATTAATAGCTTTTCATATATCTTTTGACTTCCTAGTGGCTACAAGGAAAAAAAATATAAAATCTTAAATATATTCAAGACTAAGTGTCATTTAAACTGCCTCTGATATACATGTATTATAGTAAATTACCATAAACATGCTATGCAGTGATGGAGACAAATGACCAAAGAGAAAATCCATGTAAACAAGATAAGTAAAACTGTCTTATACATATTTAAGGGATCCATAAATGAGAGCTAGTCATAAACTTGACAAAGGTAATAGAAGATATATGTTAAACTTCATTGCTGTAAAATTCTGGTTAAAAAGGTGATATAAATATTTTAGTCTTTTATCCTCTATCATTAAAGATTTAGATCCTCTTCAACTGCTTTGGGGGGTTTGGAAGGGCTGGTTTTTTTTCTTATTCACTTTTTTCAGGGGTGCAAACTTTTGCAACTTCAGTTAGCTGTTTTGAGTTCTGCTCCTTCCCCTGTTTCTCATCTTGTTAAATCCTGATGGATTATTTGCAGGTATATAAGCCATGGAGTTTCTAGCTCTCTAATGAAAGGGTTTGCAAACACAGGGGCCAATTTTCTACTAACTAGAAGTGCCTGTTAGTGGGACTATAATAGAAACCCACAGGCCACCTCTGCAATGGCAGGGTGACTTCCAGAGAGGGGCTCAGCTCTGTTGTTCACCTGTTGCTTAAGTTCCTGAGCAACCTGCTGCAGCTGACCCTGCTCTGTGCAGAGGTGCCAAGCACCCAGAGCTGCTCTGCAACCCCTATTCCAGCATTCCTCTCTTGCCATCCAGCACAGACACTGGGCAACCTCCCAGCACTGCTCAGCTCCCAACCCTCCTGGCCATCATCTGACCCTCCAGGTTCAGCTGATCATTTAAATGCTTCTTGACCCTCTGGTCACTTTTCCAGCCTTGTCATTCTCCCAGTCTCTGCAACTAAAAAAACAGCCTACAGAAGGACAATGGGATCTCTTCTTACATCTTTAACTGAGTACAAAGATCACATGATGAGAAATAATTCTGTTGTCAAAAAGACAGATTTTATCATGGCTTTCTGGTATTGGATTTTTTCCTAAATTCCCAGGTACCCAAATACAACATTTACATGGGGATCTCACCCCATTCCATTTCTAGTTCCCAGGGTTGCAAGAGAGAGTTATAAACT